>VWYK01128729.1:0-11433 GCA_013399775.1 Semnornis frantzii | reverse complement strand
AGTTCTATGAATCAGGCTCAAGATATCTTAATGAGAAATAAAGTGGAAGGGCCAGTTACTTGTATTGTTGGAGCTTTTTGTTGTTTAAGTCACACACATACACAGAGGAATAGAGCATCTGAAGATGTGGATAGTTACCTGTAAATTTCTCATCTTTGCCTTTCAGTAGAGTGTCATAAATGCCAAGCAATGAGAGAAATTATGAGAGCAATACACCCTTATTAAAAGCAGAGACCATTCTCCAAACTCTAGGCTCATTCTGTCAATGTTTTTACATAAAATGGAAATGTTTCTCCAAAAGCCGTTTTGGGAATTGAGAGACCAAGATTCAGAACTTTGCTTGAGTCAAGGATGCTGGTATGATGCAATCCAAATTTGACTCAACCCCCTGGTTTTATCTGGAGATTAGTTCTATTCCTATATGCCTGCTTGATTTCTCTAGTTGGTAATTTACATATGCGATTGAGAGTAATTAATTCTGAGTCTTCCAGGCAGCTTTTAAGGAATACAGTGTAATAGGTCTCATTTCTGTAAATGCTTTCACTGTGTGGAAGTGAGGGTGTATTGCTGGTTATGGTAGTGCTTTCTGTGGAAAGAAAACGAATGTTGATCCACACTACTTAGGTGTGGGATAGCGAATGTAACCTTCTTGACTGAGAACGGCTGCCCTCTTTTGGATATCATCAGCACTGCCTTAATTGTTAAGACTAGTACGACTACTTGAAGTTCTACTTTTTCGGTAGAAGCTGTTGGTGTTGGGTAGCTGGGGCGAGGCACCGTACTGATACCAAATTCTCTGTAGCTGTGGATATTCTATGATGGTAATAATTGACATTTTTAGTAGGGTATAAAATCAGTTGCATTGAAATTTTAAATATATGTAAATGGTACTGTGTGATGTGTGTGGTTTATGTGTATATATATTTTAAATACTTAAGGAAAGCTTACATCTCTAATTTATTTGTAATAATGTTTAATTCCTCTGAAATTATGTCTGTCCATGACTAGCTATTTTTGGTGTTGTTCCGCCAGTTTATATTTCTAGTGCTAAATCTAGATTGCTTTTTTAGTTACCTCCTCCTTTTCTGTTTTAGAAATCTTCTTGTTGTTGTATTTTAATTCTTGCCCTAAGGAGCAAGGTTCGTCTGACTTTGAGCTTCGACATCATAAATTGAAAAAAGTAATTAAGGGTTCAATAGAGTTGATAGGTAGCTGATAAACCAGGTGTCTAGGGCTTTAAAAAAGTGCCATGAAGGAATCAATGAAATTTGCAATCATGCATTCGGTTCTAGCAAATATATGCTGTAACTTATAATAATCGGAATAATATTTGAAGGACTACACTAAATGGATTAAATGCACTTCATTCCTGAAGAAGCAGGTGTCCAACTCTTATCAGAAAGGCCTCAGATTGGGCCAGGAATCACTAGCTACCGATTTAGAGCCTGGCACTGAAATGCTTGTGGTTCTGTAAGGTTATAAATAGTTCAGTTAACATTGGTCGATCTCTGTGCTTAACCAGGCTAGCAGAAAAAAACCTCTGGGTTTTATATGTTAAAGCAGCACAGTACTAAATCATGTCAGTGTTAGTTATCCAGAATGTTCGTGATGTTTCTGTAAATTTGAATGTGATTCTTTATAATGCTGTAGTGTGTTGAAGACTTGGTCATGGAACAAGATCATGCTGTGCTGAGAGTTTGTACAATGTGTCTTCACCACAAGGAACATTCAGTCTAGGCAAAAGATGAGATGAATTGATAGATATATCATATATATGGCAGCATACTGATGTAATGCTACAACATTGGCCAGTGGGACAGACAACAAAATTTACAGTCTCTTTCACATTGTCATATATGTCCTGACATATTTTGTCTTACAAATGCCTGTGTGTTATGTACCATGTGCATAAGATGTTACTGGGATACATGAATTGTATTGACAATGCAAACTAGACACAGAAAATGTAGTCACCACCTTGCTAAATCTGTGTACTTTATTGCCTTGTTAGATAAAGCTGCCCCTTGGCAGCCTTTGCCATCATCTTTGTTTTATTAATGAGTAGTTTCGCCTTGCATTTTGAATGAGGCCATTCCTTTTTTGGCAGACCATGCTTTCTGGGGATGCTAATGCTGGTTGTGTATGAGATAAGTAATGACTCTCAACATGGGAGAAATGTGTAAGTAATTTATGAATTAAAGGATTTTATAGGCTGTTGAGCAAACACAACCAACTGCATTAGAATAAGATTATCCAGTCAGAAGAAAGTCTTTGCTATTTACTTGTGTTTATGGAAGTAGTCCAGCTCAGGGACTCTTTCAACGTAAGGTAGTGGCAAAAAGGAAATTCTGTTGGGTTGTTTCTGGTTTTCTCATCTGTCAAAACCTTTTGAGGGTTTATAGCTACTATTTCAATTTGATAGTGGACATGCTGATGAAGTGGAAAAATTGTTGGCATGCTTCGCATAGCAAGTCTGTAGTTATGAGACGTCACTGGGATTATATGTGAAATACAGAATCACAGAATTAACCAGCTTGGAAAAGACCTTTGAGATCATCAGTTACAATCTACTACCCAACACCATCTAATCAACTAAACTATGGCACTAAGTACCTCATCCAGTCTTTTTTTTTAAAGACTTTCAGGGATGGTGACTCCACCACCTCGCCAGGCAGCCCATTCCTATGCCAATCACTCTTTCTGTGAACATTTTTTCCTAACATCCAGCCTAAACCTCCCTTGGTGCAGCTTGAGACTGTGTCCTCTTGTTCTGTCACTGGTTTGCCTGGGAGAAAAGACCAACCCCCACCTGGCTATGACCTCCTTTCAGGTAGCTGTAGAGAGCAATAAGGTCTCCCCTGAGCCTCCTCTTCTCCAGACTGAATGACTCCAGCTCTCTCAGCCTCTCCTTGTAGGGCTTGTGTTCCAGCCCCCTCATCAGCCTTGTTGTCCTTCTCTGGACACGTTTGAGCATCTCAACATCTCTCTTAAATTGAGGGGCCCAGAACTGGACACAGTACTCAAGGTGTGGCCCAACCTGTGTCCCTGAATACAGGGGCAGAAGGACTTCGCTGGTCCTGCTGGCCACACTAATCCTGATACAGGCCAGGATGCCATTAGCTCTCCTAGCCACCTGGGCACACTGCTGGCTCATATTCAGCTGGCTGTACCCCCAGATGCTTCTCTGCCTGGCTGCTCTCCAGCCACTCTGTCCCCAGCCTGTAGCACTGTTTGGGGTTGTTGAGACCAAAGTGCAGAACCTGGCACTTAGCCTTGTTAAATCTCATGCTGTTGGACTGTGCCGACCTATCCAGCCTGTCCAGGTCCCTCTGCAGAGCCCTCCTACCCTCCAAAAGATCAACACATGCTCCCAACTTGGTCTCACCTGCAAACTTACTGATGGTGGACTCATTCCCCTGGTCTAGATCATCAATAAAGATATTAAACAGGACTGGGCCCTGGGGACACCACTAGTGACTGGCTGCCAGCTGGATGTGGCACCATTCACCACCACTCTCTGGGCCTGGCCATCCAGCCAGTTTTTAACCCAGAGTGAGTGTCCCTGTCCAAGCCATAGGCTGCCAGTTTTGTCAGGAGCAGATGGTGTCAAAGGCTTTGCTGAGGTCCAGGTAGACTACATCCACAGCCTTCCCCAGGTGGGTTACCTGCTCATAAAAGGAGATCAGGTTGGTCAGGCAGGACCTGTCCCTCCTAAATCCATGCTGTCTGGGTCTGATCCCTTGGCCATTCTGTAGGTGCCAGGTGATTGCACTCAAGATGATCAGTTCCATAACCTTGTGTGGCACTGAGGTCAGGCTTTCAGGTCTGTAGTTTCACAGTTCCTCCTTCTGGCTCTTCTTGTGGATGGGTATCACATTGGCAGCTTCCACCCATCTGGGACCTCTCCGCTGAGCCAGGACTGTTGATAAATGATGGAGAGTGGCTTGGCCAGCTCATCTGCCAGCTCTCTCATCACCCTAGGACGGATCCCATCGAGTCCCATAGACTTGTGAGGATCCAAGTGGCTCAGCAGGTTTCTAACTGCTTCCTCCTCATATATGCTCCTGAATATATGCTTCTTACAGGACATAGTTCCTTTTGACATTACTAGACAAATAACTAATGAATTCAGTAGGTTCAAGTAATTTCTCTGGCTAGGTACTTGATGCAGTATTTAATTTATAATAACAAAATTTGGTTATTTTAAAAGAAAATATATAAATCTAGTGTAACTACTATTTTACTTTCTGAAATTGGTGAGAATGGTTAAAGCAAAGGCAAGATAGGTTTTGGGTACACTGCCTCCAAACTCAGCTAAGGTTACCTCTCAGAAAATGAAAGCATGGACATGTTGCTGCCTAAATTAGTCAGCTTTGGTGGGAAGTTTTTCAGACACATAACCCCTGCCAAAATCTGTTAGCTGAATATCTTTAGTAAATAGATAGGTTAAGTCATCTTGTAAACAACTTCATATATGTTGTCCAAGAACTGTAGAAGGAAAGAGTTTAATTTTTTTTTTTGTTGTAATTGTTAGTTGGTGTGTTGTTTTTTTTTTCTTTTTTTTTTTTGCCCCTTCGTTTCCCCTTTCCTCCCTCCCCCACTTGGATTAGTAACAAGATGAGGCAGAGTAAGAGAAAAAATGCATGACTTTATTGGAAACTTGCTAATGTTTGATTTTTTTATTGTCTTTAAAGACCATTGCCATGTTAAGTGTCGGCTGTCAGAACAAATAGAAGGAATATGTGGAATATGTGCCTTATCAATGTTTTAAATTATTTTCTCCTAAACCTTTTCCAGGGTAAAATGATAATTAAAGCATATTTTGTGCAGCTGCCATTTTTACTCTCAAAAAGAAATATAAACATCAGTTTTGAGTTTGAGGTTTTATGATGCCATACAAGCACAAAATCATCATTTGTGCTCCTAAAAGATCTTTGGAGGCATTTCCCTTGATTTCCAGTGCAGACTGGGATCTTTATTGCTGGTATGGGTTTCTTAACAGTAGACTGGACTGAACTGCAAGATCTGTTGGGAGATTAATGCTTTTGTTCACATTTCGCTGCTTAGTTGCATCATGAGGTTATTGCACGTCAAATAGATTTTAATGGGAAAAAAGTCCTTTCTTAGTTCTGTTTATTCCTTAGTTTCATAATCATCTCTGCCCACTATTTCCAGCATTGATCCTTCTTCACTCTTCTCTTGTACTGTCAATTTTTTTCACTTGTGCTGATCTCTCTTTCATCTCAAAACTCCACATTTCTCCTTCGTCCATGCCATGTTTCCATGTTGCCTTTTCCTCATGTCATACTCTGTAGAAGTTGAGACTTAACAGTGTCTGTCTTGTACAGAGCTCCTTTGCTTTGCTGCCAATAGATCTCATTGAAATGAGTTATGATTCTTATTCTGTGTTGTGTCATTTCACCTTTTATTACATCATTGTCTGTGGAACGTTCCTATTCATGTTGGAGAGCATCTTTATTCTGGTGTTTATTCTAGGACCACAATCAAGCCTGTGTCTTCCTTCAGGTCTCCAAGGAGTCCAGATCAGCACTTTCACTCCTTTTCCCTTTATGTTGTTGTGGCCACTGTGAATCCATATTGTTCTTGGCTAATTTATCACATTCTTTGTTAAATTTTTAAGACCTCTACAAAGTTTGGAAGATAGATGCAGTAGCTGATAAGAGCAAACTTCCAGCAAAATAGTGTTAAGTCAGTCTCAAATCTCACTTTGATCTCATCTCACTCTTTGGAAAAGGTAGAAAAAAGTAAGAGTGAAGATGATGCAGTATGGAAGCCTCTGATTAAATTGTGTGATCTACAAGTGCACACTCCACAAGGTGCAATGCAGAGTAGATGATGACTTCTTTTTTCAGAATCATCCTTGTAGAGTTACTGTTTCCAGAAGATAGTTTCAGGTGGGAGTATCACAAAGCTTAACTACTTGTGTTCTCCTAGCTGTTGAATTCTGTGTGTTTCAAACCTTTTGGAAAGTTAAAGCATTCTTGTCCATTATGTGATGAGGAAGTAGGACTTAAAGACCCGATTTTGTCGTGGTCAGTGCTAGGCGTTCACAAATTAGACAGTTGCCTGGCACATGGCAAGACAGCCCTGCGGGTGTTCTGAGGTGTCTTCAGGGCTCCTTCCTATTTGACTGGAACAGACTTGGTCTTTGCTCTCTCCATTCCACTGCTTCGAGCGACAGATCTGCAGTGCCCAACACAGTGTAAGCTCTCCCTAGTTCTCTCAAAAAAACCCCCAAACAAACAAACAAAAAAACCCAAACAAAAAAACCAACCAAAAACACCACCACATGAAGAGTCCATCATAAGGCAGAGGAACAGATTCTCTTTTGCTGTCGGTAAAGGAGTAAGGGAGACGGCGACGCGCTTTCCTCACCAGTGCCTTTCACTACCAACTCCCCCCGTTCATTCGTTATCCCCTCTAGCCCACATTTTCTTCCAGCCCAGCCCTCCAGTACTGCTTAATCTCATTTACAGGAGCCGCTGCCAGACCTGCTGGCAGCTGCAGTTCCTCGGCCGCTGTTTTCGGTTAGCGGGCAGAGAGCGCTGAGGAGGAGGAGAGCTGCTGCGTGGTGGAGCGGCGGTAACAGCAGCAGCAGCACCTTTGACGTGCCCGTCCCCCACGTGACGGCCGCTCCATTGCAGGGAGGGAGCTGAGCCGCCGCCGCTCCGGCAGAACAGGGGAGAGCCGCAGCCTCGGCGGCGGCGGCGGCAACAGCAGCGGCGGCGCCTCCGCCCGCAGTGCGTGAGCGCGCGTCTGTGATGAGCGAGCGCCGCGTCCCTCCGCGCGCTGCCGCCTGACACTGTCCGCGCGGGGCGCGTCAGGAGCAGCAGCAGGAGGCGAGGAGCCGCGGCCACCGTGCAGTGACCTTGGCCCAGGAGGTAAGCGAGCCGGGCGGGAACCCCGCTCCGCACCGCCCCTCCGCCCCGTACCGCCCGCGGGGATGCCGGGGCCCCGCCGCTGCCGCTGTCCGCGGTGCTGAGAGCGCGGGCACCTTGCCCGACTCCGCGCCGCGCCTGGCTCCCCGCCGGGAGAGCCGGTTCTCCCGGCCATTTGCTGCCTAGAGGCGCGCACCCATGGGCGGGCGCTGCGGGGGTAGGGCAGGGCTTGGCTTGTTGGTGTGGTGAAGCCCGCACGCCAGAGGTCTGGGGAACAGGGGAGGGCTTTGGAGGTAAGTGAAGTAGAGCTCAGCCCTCCGGGCTCTCTGCGACCCTTGGTGTGGTCTGTAGATGGAGCACATTCTTACACCGGCGCGCAAAGCCGGAGCTACGGCATGATCTGAGCTCTTGCTTTAGTGCAGCTCCCGTGTGACCGGGGGGAGGGCGGGGAGAAGACGGTGCTGGCGGCGGAGCCGGTGTTTTCCAGTGAAGTGCGATGAAAGTAGGTGAAAGCCAGGAAAGGTTTTCTGGCGTGTTTCTTCCTTCACCCCCTGTCACCTGCTTGCCGCCTCCGGCGTATGTGTAAGAGCACACACGTGCTGGTGAATTAGAGAGAAGATTAAGGCATCTGGTTTGCTTTTTTGTGTGTTTGAGGGTTGTGGAGTTGCTATGGCCCGAGCTGGGAGGAGAGGGCACTACTGAATAAACAGTCGTGGGCTGAGGCGGTCCTCCCAAAACTGGTCTGGAAGACGTGGAGTGCCCCTCGGTGAAGCAGGGGAGGAAGGAATGCTTCGTGAGGAGGCGTCTGCATGATATGGTGGTTAGCGGTATGTCAGGGAGATATTCAGAGTGACAATTCATTAACTTCTAAATTAGATTACCATATTACATTAATTATTTACAGGCAAAAGAGAGTAACGACAGTAAATGATGAAATGGCAGCTTTGCTCCAATGTAAATATCTGGAGTAAGAGCACTCTCTGATTCTGGTAACATTCTGGTAGAAAGTCAGGTCCATTAATTATCCAGGAAGGAAAGAGACCTGAGGCAATGTCTCACTGAAACCACTTTTACCTTTCACAGTGCAGATCAAATTTGTGGGACATGGCACAAGGAAATAATTATGGGCAAAGCAGCAACGGGGTGGCTGATGAATCCCCAAACATGCTGGTATACAGAAAGGTAAGCCTTTGTATTTTTCAAAAGCTGAGGAAGGGACTTCAGGAGATGGTGAAGTCTTGGACTCTTTTGCCCAGCAAGTGAAGAAGCCATTATTTTACAATTCCATGAATAGATGGTGCTGCTGTGCTTTGTGTTGAATGAAGCAGTCCGATTTCAGAACACGATCGCTTACCACTAATTTGGAAGGTTTTGCATCTGTTGACATTTGTGCTGCCTAGTGTAAGCGGTTTAAATCTCATGTGCAAAGTAGATATCTATTCCAGGTACTACTGGTGACTCCTGTTTTGAGAAATTACTGGATCTGTTGTTTCAAATGGTAGAATATGCATGTGTCCACTTTGCGTCATGTTCAGAAACAGATGGTTTTCAGTTTGAAATACCTGACACCTATTCAGTTCATTCTTTGATAGATATGATATGCAGTGGTGATGATGTGCCAAACTGAAACGTTTTAAGTTCAGGTGGTCACTTGTAAAATATATTAAAAAAATTAATGAATGTATTTTAAAGCTAAATATTAAATGTATAATACAGTATTTTGTATTTCCGTCTCTGGGCAAAGATTTTCAGAGTGCAGGAGAGTCAGAACCATTACTTTATTTCATATGAGGAGAAAAACTGGTTAAAGATATTACTTATCTGCAGTCACCACAATTCAAAAAAACTTAAACACTCCAGGGATTCTCTCTGGGAAGGATTTTTAATGTAGTTATTCTAATAGCATCAATATACAAATTTCCAGACACTGAACTCTAGTAACGTGCTTTCCATTTAAGTAGCAGTAAATGCTTAGGGATTTTGAAGTGTAGTTATACATAATTCGGAAAAAAAAATTAATTGCATTTATCCAAAAATACTAACAAAACAAATTCTTATAATAATGGAAAAAAAATAACTGTTATCACAAACTGAAGTACATGATTATGCAAATACTTGTTTATTTCTAGAACACAGTGCTTTTTAACTCCATTGTGGTTGTTTTTCTCAGGTGGAAATAATCAATATTTTTACTTTGTTAGAGGTATTGACTTTTGCAAGTTATCTGTAATAGAAAGTATCTGATATGTACTCAGTTTAGTCTTTGAGGTGAATTGAGGTATCATCAGTATTTGTGGTGAGTGTTCTTTTCCCAGAAATTAAAAAAAAACAATCTCAAAGTGAAGTCTGATGCATAGTTTTTAAATCTCTTCCTATTTTCAAGTATGTTATTGATTCCTGTTTGTTGGTTATACTTGTTATTTTGAAAAATTAGGCTCTTTTTACATAAGTGAATGAATTAATTAACTTAGTCTAGTTATCTATGCAAGAATATGTGTCTACAAAAATACAGGTTTACCTTTCCAATAACAGCACAAGCGTGTTTTAAAATGGATTAATTTCTATGTGAGAATATGCTGTAAACATTAGAAGTAGTATACCAAAGCTTATATTGGTCTTTATGTTTCTTTTGATCTTTCTAAACAGAATCTTTCCACATTTGTCATATAGTTCCACACTGAGAAAGAAGTCTTTTCTCCGTTTATTACACAGAGGAGGAACACAGAGAAACTGCTTTGCTTTTCCCATGTGTGAACTGGTCAAGCTTGTAACCCATTATATTTAGTGTGACCTCATGAAAAAAATTAATATTGCCCTTGAGCAGCCTCCTGATTGAAATGGAACTACCAAATTTGGTGATGAGAATCCTGCTGATGCAGGGGAAATTTGAAAATGGGGAGCGCATACAGGGCACAAAACCTCAGGTGTACGCTCAGCATATCAAAGCATCAAACATATTCTTTTGCAGTTTTCTGTAAATCAGCAGTAGAGGCATGATAACAGTTTGTGTCTTTCAGTGTAGCAGTGGTCATATTGCAAGTAGTGCACTGAGTATTAGTGTTCTGCACAGCAATGACCTTCTACAGCATTTAGTGCCATACTTATTTTTACATGTCAACTTATTTTTGTAACATGGTGAATCAAAAAATAATTTGTTAGAGTACAGAGAGTACTTGAATACCTTGGCAGTATTCAAGGAATATACAACAAAATAAGAGAACTTTAAAAAAAAAATTCACCTACTTTTTTTTTTGCAGTATGATATTTCTGTAATCAAATGTGTTATAAATTATGTGTCTAGAACAGAAGAGGAGCATAGTTAGGTGGAAATCCTTTCAGTTCAGAATATATAATCTCTGGATGTAGTTCTCTAATAGCAACAACTAAATCACAGGATTCCTTGTTATACATTTGAAAACACAATACTTCTCTGTCTGTCATTGTGTTGGAAATGAAAGCACTGTGCAGAGTGAACAAAGAACTAGATCTGCCAGCTTCATGAAGGACTCTTTTTTTTTTTTTTTTTCCTGTTGGAAAAGTNACTTTTGTTTTTTTTTTTTTTCCAGTTGGAAAAGTATTAATAGTTGTTAGGAAAAAAAAAAAGGCAAATATGGTATTGTCTGGCTTCAGAAGAAGACTGAATTTGAAGCCATACATTTTGAATAATGTTGCTGAAATCCACAAATGCAGAATTTTATATAACATAAACACATGCAATAGCATACATTTTGTGATACATGTACCTGCAAGGAATAAGTGAGAGATATTTTACTGCTTATGGTAACACAGAACTAAAATTTGGCCATGGTGGGTGAAGACCATTGCTTTGGCTGTAATCCAATGTTTATACTAATCAGACACAACTGTGTTTTGAATGCGGAGTTCTAGCCCTAAGTTTACTAAATCCTGATTTAGAACATTTTAGAGAACATTTTAGAGAAAATTTTGTACAGAATAAAGTTCTCTCGTTTAGAAATGTAGTATTTAAAACTTGAATCATTATAGAATCAATTTTTTTCACTTCAAGTAAATTGCAAACTCTTGACAAAAAGGGTATTTTTCTAATTTTTGTTATGTATTTGTTTTGTGATTAATTACTTATTTGAAGGGCTGAAGAAAGAAGGATTATCAAATTGTAATCTAGAGTAATGTTGAGTGTAGATGGACTTTTATTCTCATAGTTGCTTGTACTCATAGAGAAGGGTTTAGTTACATTTTACTTATAGAGATGAAACATATATTTAAAAATCAGGATAATTATCCAATGTATACATAACTTAGAATTACTTATCTGTGATGGAAAAGACTTTCGTTTGTCTTTCTGGTCTGTGCTTTGCTTAGTTTTCTCAAATGTATGTTGCAAAGATTAGGACTTTTAATTTTTAAGTTTAGTGGTTGTTATATTTGTGTTTGAGAGATGATAGCTTTATTTTGTAGCAGTAAGGTTATCTTTGTCTGAATAGCAATATTTTTCTTACTGAGACTTTGATTCTCTAGCTTCTTCACTGCCGTGCGTGTTAAAACAGTTTTTGCC
>VWYK01128712.1:0-10163 GCA_013399775.1 Semnornis frantzii | reverse complement strand
GGGAGGGGGGGCTGGTTCACCATACTTGCATTCAGAATGAAAAACACTGTGGGTTGTATTGTCCTGGTTGTGTATCACTTGAGAGCAGAAACAAACCAAAAAAAGTGGTTTTCCTTCCTATCCGGAACTTGTTCATAAAGCTGCAATAAGCCAGTATTAATTTTTGAAGTTTCTGAATTTTCCAGACTCCTTTTTGTCTCCTACACATTCCCCTAATCAAAGAAAACTTCCGATTCCACATATTCATACACAGAGGAAGGGTCAAGCCTAAGGCACCTCCTTTAAGATCAGACAAAAATACAACGTGAAGCAACTTTGTTGAGCTTCCATGAAATAGAATATTGAGTATTTATTGTGTCAGATCACGCAATGGACAAAGAAGCATAGTGGATACAATACAGAACTCTGTAAAAACAGTCAAATTAAATTACAAATCTGACTGGTTTAAGACATAAATATGCCCATTTAATCAAAATTTGTTATGGTAGTTTTTGTTTCATCTAGACTTTCTAGGTCCAAATAAAGTCATAGAGAAAAGAAACAAAAGTGTAATTAGGCTTGAGTTCAGTAAGTAAAGAGCAGAATTAAATGAGAGTTACCTGGGTGCATTAGTTATTTATCAGCCAATTGGCCTACTGTGCTTCATTAATCTACTTTCCAAATTCACAGTAAAATTCAGTTTCCCATTTTACGTACTTCAGAAAGTCTCCACGGAAAGTAGCCTTGCAAATTTAAGAAAGCACTCAGTATTTTATAAATCAACAGACAACTGCCTTTTAAGCAAACTGTGGACAAGAATGGTCAATGAGAAAAAAAAAGTGCCTGCTGCATAATAACTATACTCACACTTTTGCTTAATTTAAGTGAGTAAAACTAATTGTAACTAACATACACATGGCATTAGGAACATGAGAGGAATTAACAGAATAGTACAGGACAAGTAGATTTAGAGGTATGTAACCATTTCGTATAGCCAAATTATTTTTAAATACAACCTGCCTTTGTATCGCTCGTTTCTTTAATGTTTATCATTGCATGAATAGTACTTGGAAAGTATTGCACCCATCACACCTAACAGCACCTTCTAACTCGCAACCTGACAAAGCATTTAATGTCTATGAATCCCCCGTTACAAAAATCATTATACAAAGGCAGAAAGAGCAATTTTTGGTATTCACAATGAGTCTCCCAATGACGCCAAAACTTCTATCCGGAATGTATTTTCACTATGCAACATATTCCCAATGATCTGCACAGGATAAACATGACAGAAGATGACCAGCATGAGCTGGATGAACTGAAAAGGATAGGACACAGAAAGGTGTTGTATACTAAGAGGCATTCGATTTTTAACCTGTGCTTTGTCTAAGTGCTAAACATGAGCAGAGCCAGCACAAATCCTCAGACGCCCTTGTAACCTCGAGAGGATGGTACACACCCGGGTAGCACTTGTGCTGCACACCTCTCCCATTGTGAAAGCCATTCAGCCCTAGCTAAGCTCAAATGCTTCCAGTTCTATAGCGAAGCTGAAGCTACAGCAGTTGTGCAGTAGAAATCATGCTTTCTTTCCCAAGTAGGCCAATATATCAAGCCAGAAATCAGCCCAAAATACAGGCAAAGGGACACTGAGGCATGTGTTGAGGCTGCCGTTCCTCATTCATGTGCCCTTGGGCCACCCTCTGGTAGAAAAGCCCTTTCCACTCTGCAGAGACACAGAGAGGACAGTGAAGGCAGAAACCAGGTGGGGCAAAACCCAAGTACAGTTGAGTGCGAGAAGACAGCCGTTCAAGCCCTGCGAGCTATGGAGTGCATTTCTGATGCTGAAAGATGTCCAAGCTGCTTAACGTTAACATACTATAAAATGTGTGAAACAGCCAACTTCAACAGATTATTTATCATGATCCAGGAGATTACATTTCCTTTTGATAATTCCCAATAGGACAGTTCTATGGGCAGATGTTAAACACAGAAGCAAATAGGAATAAATTAAATACGTGGGCTACACATAGGGAGATGTTGTGCAACAAGAAAGTTTTAACGTTACATTAAGCTGAGTAATCTATGTGGTAGTCTGTGACAGAAAGCATTCGAAGCTCCATTAGCTTCACCAGCTGAAGTGAGGGTTACAAGAATGTAAGGAACAACCTACATGGGCAAATGGATGGACAAGATAATCTAATTTGCCACCATCACAAAGTATCAGGCAAGAGGTTGCATACCTGAGCGGAAAGCGTAGTGGGCAGAAGAAAACCCAAGAGACCGCACGTTATCTGAAACCAGCAGTTTAACACCTTGGCAAGTCCCAGTGCTCACATTTCTTGGCATCTGAATTACATCCATTAAGAGTGATCGACCACCTGAGCTCTGGAGTGTAGTGCCCTCAGGACCGTTTGCTTCCTCATCCTGAGGAGAGGCCAAATGTGACCTCCGGTTGGCAGAGTCACTCTCCCGAAGCAGACATCAGTGAAAACTGAGGCAAAGTGTCTCATTGGAGGGACATAACATCTAATAGAGCCCAAAGTGAAAGGGTAACCGAAAGTAGTCAGTTACCTAGCCTACAGCTAGGAGGAATCCTACTCATTTACTAGCTGAACAACAACAAAAAAACAAAGTTAAACAGATTAGTGTAACATTACATTGTTAGGGGCACAAAACAGTGTAACTACATGAGGACCACTAGTTCAAAACCTCTCTGCACTGCAGAATCGGTTTATTTGTCATACTAATAGAAAACAAACACAAAAAATTCCCCAGACAAAACTAAAAAGGTGAAGCCAAATGCATCCTACTCAGTGGTACTTGGTTTGTCTTGAGTTTGGTTTCAAACTTTTCTCAGACACACTACTGTCTATCACGACAGTTCATCTAAGTCACCACCCATTCCTAACAAAATAAGTGTGTCCTTCAAATAATTAAAACCACAAGCTGACAAAGTAATTAAAAAATAACACCAAGATATTCTACAAGACTGCCCTGGTGAAACTGAGAACTATCTAACAACTGTCATTGCACTGCACAATGATCATAGATATTTTTTTCCTTAGCTTTTAATATTTTGCTAAAGTGTGTTTTACCCTTTTATTCCTCCTTCCCCATTTCCAATTACTGGCATTCTAGGAAACGTCAGATTTTGTACTGAAGACTATGCAGAGAAATATCTTTTAAACATCAAGTTTAAGCGGTAGATAGATATCTTTTAAACATTAAGTTTAAGTAGTACCCATATTAATCTTGGAATAACTTTAAATATGGGAAATTGGCCTATTGAAAGGGTTAGAAATTTGTTCCAAAGGAAGCAACTGCTCTTTCCTACTGACAGACAGAGCTTCAAGTGAGAATCCAAGGATGCTCTTCAGCTTAAATAGACCATTAAAAGAATCAAAGATTATCTTCCATAAAGCATCTGTTTAACAGTAAGAGAACTGGTCCTCTAAATATATGTTCCAGGGCTGCCTGCAAATCTGGTAAACTAGATTACTCCCACCACCTTTTCTCCCTAAAATGGATTTATAAATACTATTAGCAAGTCAGGCTAGAGTTCCCAGCTGCATATCTGGATAGAGATCAAGCAAACAGTACGACTGCTGAATTCAAAGCAATAAATCTATTCTATTATAGTACTGGAAAATGAAAAAATAGAATAAAATTTTGGTTTAATAGGTTACACATGGGGTTCAGTAGGCTAAACACACACACAGACACAGAGGCACAAGCACACTACCTTCCATCTGATACTCTCCCAGGTCATTACATTTACACAACATTAATTTACACAACAGTCCCGTGAGCCACATAACAATTCGCCTGCTTCTGAGAGACAAAAAATTGTCAGTGGAAAGTCACAAGATTTATGTAGTATCAGTGACAGACCCTGGATCATCATTCAAGCTTTAGTTTCTGTGTTGGATCAGATGGGTATTTCCACAAAGCACATCTGCATGCTGTCCTGCAAGACCTGACAGCACTCAGTCCCTACTGTAGCTGAAAATAGGAGGTTAAAACTATAAAGATTCTGATTGCCTCATTAAAAAGGGGCAATACAATGTGCAGTGTAGTTTCAATATTCACAATTTCATACTTCTCATTCTTTAAAAAAGCTATAATACATTTTTACAACTGCATTGTATTGTACCATTATTTTTTATTCTCTTGTCCGACACAAGAGGACATACAGTGTACTCTTATCTTATATCCTGCACAGAAGATTGGTAACTAGAACAAAACTCGAGGCAACCGTTTAACCTTAATACACTACTATTTGATAAAGTACATGAGAAATGTATGGCTTCTACTGTAATACTTCCCCTATTATATTGTCATAGCATGACTCCATTAAAACAACCCGGCGTTTGAAGTTTTGTGCATCAACTAGAAAGTACACATGACAAGCCCCAAAAATTCTTAAGTCTGTAAATCACATCATTTATGAACATAATCTGTAGTCAGAAGAGCAACCTGAACAAGCAAGACTCATTCTGGTGACTTGCTGCTGTACAAACCAGCCTGAATAAACACTCCGTTCTGAGATTTCATGGACCTTTATTCACTTGCTTAGCCTTCACCACAACAGCACCCCCCACTCATACATAGGAATTGCTTATAGTCTTGAATCCACGACTAGATACTTCCTTAATCTCCACCTGTGACTTCTGTATTTGGGATTGTGAGTCCTATTTTGACGTCCAATCTCAAGAATCAACAGAAAAATGCACTCTTTGATGTAACTACCAAAAAGAAAAAAAAAATTAAAAAAAAAAATCTACCAAGTCACTTTTATTCCTTTTGGAGGGTTCATTACGGCAATACGGAGATGTACTTTATATGCTCTCCACACAGCATCGGTAGGCGAAGCGCAGTCCTGTGAGCCGCTCTCCGAGCGCTCAGCCCTGGAGGGAAGTTCGCTGCCCCTTCGGGGACTGCACGACCCGCAGGAGATGCGAGTGCCCCCAGCTTCTTAGGCTGCAGCGAACATGTGTCGAAATCTATTAGTTTGATACAACTAGTATGCGTTTACATAGCCTGCCAACTGTATCCACGCAATTTTAATGCTGAAACATGCTTCGCTAAGGGTGTTGCCTTCAAGCCCCTCTCCCTCAACGTAAGTTATTTTCAAGAACTGGGGTCCTAACTGATGCTAAGCGAGTACGCGTTACCACAACACGCGCTAAAATCGAGCCGCAGCGGACCCGCCGTGGCCAGCTGTGCCCCGCCAGGTGCACCTGTCTGTCCGTCCGCCTGCCCGCAACCCCCGCAGCCCTGCCAGGCACGGCCAGCGCTGGGGCCCAGCAGCCACCTTTGCTCCGGCTGGCAGCGGCGGCTCCCAGAGTGCTGCTGCCTGCGGTGCCGCCCGGTGGGAGCAGCTCCCCGGGGCAAGACGTTCCCCCGGTCGGCTTGCGGGCGGCCGGGCCGGGCGCTGCTCTTCACCCGGCGCAGGAGCGCGGGCTGTCCCGCAGAAACGAAGCGCTGTTTCCCGTCCCCTGTCCCCGACAGCCCCGGCCTGGCCCGAGTGAACTAACCCCCGCCGCAGCGGGTCCCCCCAAAGTCTCCCTAGTCTGGAGCCCTCACAAATCAGCCGCGGCGGTTTGAGAGAGAAGCGAAGCCGCGCCGTCCCGCCGCAATGCCGCCCGCGGGGCGTCCCGCACTGCGCTTCTGTGGGCCGAGAGGGGAGCCGGAGGAGGAGGACGAAGAGGCCCGAACAGCCCAGAGCCTCGCCCGCGGGCCCCTCACCTTTTCTTCTCCTTGTCAGCTGTCATCGCGGCGGCTGCCGGCCTCTGCGCCGCCTCTCGGGCCGGGCGGGCCGGGGCGTGCTCAGCACCTGCCCGCGGGACGCGGCGCCTGGCTTTCGGAGGGTCGGGGTCCGATTCGGCCGGGTCGCCCCCGAGGCGAGCGTACAGTCTCAGAACACTGCCGAGGATTGTACGGCCCGCTCGGGGGTAAAAGCGGCTGCGGCTGCTGCGGGGCAGGAGNGCCTCCCCGCCCCCGACACTGGCCTGCCCGGCGGCGCCGCGGGGGATCAGCAGGGCAGCCCCCGCCCCACCGGGAGCAGCCGTCCGCAAGTACCGGGACGCCTTTCCCTCCGCCACCGTGTCATGTTTTTTTATTTAACTTTTACTTTTCCCCAACAAGGCGTTTTTACCGAGGTATCTCCTGGCGCGCCTTGCCAGGGGCAGGGGGCACCGCAGCACCTGACCTGCGGCCGCAGAGCCACGGCGGCGCTGCCCGGGCCCCAGCGCCGGTCCCGGCTTAGGAAGCGGAGGAGCAGCCTTGCCTTGGCCACTGGGGGCGGCTCTTAATAGCCCGAATCAAACAGTCTTTAAAAGACAGATTTAGAAAATCGAAATAAAAGCAGTACTGACACTCGTACTACAACCGCGCTCGCTTGGGAACGACGCACCGGCGCTACCTTCCGTGTGCGGGATCCCCCAGGCCCGCGGTTTTCAGGCTCGGTCACGGGGAGAGGAGGGGAAGGCGGCAGCCGTCGGGATCACAGGGATGCGCAAAGGAGTTGGGACCCGCGTTCCTGCCTCCCTGTTGGGGCTTCCTTCCTCTCGTGTTTTGTTGTGGGGGGTTGGTGGGGCTGTTTCGTTTTGTTCGTTTGGGTTTTTTGTCCATTTTATTTTCTATGTCACACCGCTTATTTCAACTCGTGCACTTTTAAAACTCCTAGCTACGGACACGCAGCGAAGTACTCCGTAGCAGGGAGTGCCAGAGCTCATCTCATGCTGGCACCTGCTTTGGTTCTTAACTGCAATTAAGAACAATGTAAATAATAAAAAGAACCCTCACTTTGTTTTTTATTTGTTTTACACCAAAACAACTAACCTCGCTAGGCACGGGATTATGAGAATTTTTCTGAGATTGTCTTTCTTCACTGAAGAAACTGCATTCTTACCTCATGTTTTCTCAGGACTTACCTTATCCTTTTACATTTCAAAGCGAAACACACACCTTTGTGTTGAACTGAACCACGTTTCCCCATACTTCTGGAAAATGGAAGCACTGCAGGCAAAATTAGGCCAACCGTTTTCCTTGGTTATTCAAATTTGAACAATTTCCCTATGCCATTTCACAGACTCTGTACAATGGGTCAGAGGGTTTTTTGGTGGTTGGGTTTGTTTGTTTGTTGGGGTTTTTCTGTTTGTTTGTTTGTTTGTTTCTCTTTTACACAGCATGAATGTTTAAGGAAGTGCTTTTGGATTTGAATTTGCATATTCTGTTCTCATGTCTGAAAAGAGCTACACATGCTTACACAGCAGCAGGCTAATTATGTGGTAACAGTGGAGGTTCTTTTCTTGTCGTACAAGAGAACCTAAACAAAAGAAACCCACAAATATTTAAAACCTAAGTAAACTTAGTCAAACGGGATTTGTGTATGCAGGACTAAATGTAACCTTCTGGGAATAAGAGAATGCAATAGGATCAAAGAGCCAAGTCACTCATTTCCTAGATTAAATAGAACTCATCGTCCCTTGTTGATCTCTGCTGATGTCAATGCTCCTTGCTGTATCTTAAAGCACTTCACTAGAATAAACAACTTGCCTTCGAAAATCAGACAAGAAAAGCATTCAAATTGACCAAATCTAAACCACTCAGTAAATTTCAAATATTTCACATCTAGCCCATTGGCCCAACTCATTCTGTCTCTGCCTAAGTAGGTGTAGTGTAGCTGATTAACTGTCTGAATCTCTTGCTCTCTTGGGAACAAAGCCTGAATGTGATTTAACAACAGGAGAATTCACATCTGAGCATCACTTAAGAATCACCACCTGTCCTCTTCTGTGGAGACAGGCTGGTGGACTTCAACCCAGGTCAGTGCCCAGCAAAACAAGAATCTCACTGCTGCATCAGGAAGGTGCGGCAAGTAAGACCAAATGATTCTTGTAGCTCCCTTGCAACTTCTGTTCCCAAAGCTAATATTTCTGGCAACTGAGCTCCCCATCTTGACCATGAGAAAAACAAATGGCCTCTCTTCTGGACCTCACTTGAGTTGTTTGTTCCCTTTCTTTCCCATGACTATTCAGGGAGGGAAAAATCAAATATCTCTTTCATATCATTGTCATTTTACTGAATGGATTCTGTAAAAAAAGGGACTGTACAGCCCCTACAGGGGTGCAGATTTACCTCTTTGCAAGAGAAGAGAGGAGAATCACATAATTTCACCTCGTTACTGCTTTGATCTCCTTTATGGTCAGTCAATATTTATTAACAGCAGTATCCACCCTAAAGTGGACTTTCTCTAATCTTAGACTATTTAGAAGGTTTGATAGGAGCCACACTGAGAATGGATTTACTCTACCAACATACATTATTTAATCTGCAAGAGATGACAACAGCCAGGAAAGCCAAGAAAAATATCAAAATGACTGCAAGCACAGTTTGTCCTCTGAATTGCTAGTACCACCATAAGAGATCTTTCTGTTTCATATTCCCAAGTTACTCCTTACATTTTATCTTGCATTTGCCATTTTGTTCTGGAAATGGCAGGAGATGATCCGTCTTGCTCCTTTGTGAATTATTCTAGAGATGCTACAAGGAAGTTTTTTTTATTTCCTAAAGGCAACCTTCAAGTGAGGTATTTGAGGAGAGTCATTAACATCTGCCAGGATAGCATATAGATTTTGTAAGGGTTCTTCAGCTCTGTGGGGGACCAACTTATGTTAGCTGCATTTGCACTAGGTCTAAGGAACAAGCAAGCAGGAGATGTACAAATATAAACTGGCAACATGGAAGTAACTGTCACAACCTGCCCTCAAATCTAAGCTACATTGAGAAATTAGGATATCTGCACATGGTAGTGATTGGGTCCTAGGTGCTCAACTGGTGTTCCCAGGCAGGAACACTCCATCACCTAAAGAAGATGCAGGTAAGCTCCTGATTATGTTCCATTTATTCTGGAGCACAGCACTGATTTAGGACCAGTTATGCTACATTGTTCTCAGGATATGCATATGTATATAATCAAGCATCCAAATCAACTCTTGCACCAGTTTGAATGTGCATAGCTCTCATGAGTGAAGTGAAAGCAGTTCTATTACTCTGTTCTGTGTGCCCATGCTACTGGCACCTGTGTTGATTGAAGAGGATTGGGAAAACATACAGAAGTTGAACACTATTCAAAATTAATACTCCGAAGTAGTCAGAAGGAAACGACTTCATCTCTTGCATGGGAGGCATGCAAAAGATGTTAAAAGCAGCTATTAAAAAACAGATTGTTGAGAGGACGAAGTGTTTCAGTTTCATTAATAATCCCTGTTTGGTTTCTTTCTTTTTCTGGCTCCTCAATACCACAAGAAAGTATGACAGCAAAACGTTGATGCTTGTAATAACAAATAATGACATTATGGGGAAAGGAAAAGGAGAAAGAAGAGCCCTGTTATTGCAACACAGCTGAGCCTTTGAAGGAAAGGGACAGGATTATTCACTTACTCATACCAGAATACGTTACAGCCACACAACATTTATTACATGTGGTATCATACTATCCAGAAAATATCAAACACTGGGTTAATTTGTAGCAGTGAAAAAGTAATATTGATAAGCTAAGTAAAACACAAAAGATAGGAGGAAGTGAGGAGGAAGTCAGTGATGGAGGTGTTAAAAAAGCAATGCCTCAAACATGGGGAAAAAAAGAGAAAGTATCATTCTTTGTGCAACCAGTCACTTATACATGCACCCTGTTTTGTCATTAGAGGTATGTGCTTGTCTAAATGCAAATTCAGTAGCCATGCTCTTCACAGTGGCACCAGCTGCTTGCCACAGTAGGAAGCAGCACCTCGGCTAGCACACCTGTGCAGTATAGAATTCTTTTGCCCCTTGCTACAGTTTGATGCTAGAGAGAAAATTCTTAAACAAAAGTGCATGTTAAGACACATATATTGCTCTTATTCAAGAATAGGTGTATTAATAACAACCTCTATAGTAGCACTCCCTCTGTTGGTCTAGGCAGAAAGCAATACACACTCTGTTGGTAAAACTGGACAAGGCAGTTTAAAAGGTAATTTTGAGGGAATACATTAAGATGTCTTTAAGAGCTTCCAAATTATAAGTGTGCACCTTCGAGCAAGGCTCATACGTAAGCTGCAGCGTTCTGGGGCATTGATTACTTAGAGATACATTCCAGCCATTTCAGCCATCACACTCCCATTAAAAAAAAAAAGGGGGGG
>VWYK01128677.1:2307-12582 GCA_013399775.1 Semnornis frantzii | reverse complement strand
GATGTCCAATAATAGGATAAGGGACAGTGGGTGCAAAGTTGAGCATAAGAGGTTCCATGTGAACATAAGAGAAAACATTTTCACTGAGGCTGACAGAGCACTGCAGTAGGCTGCCCAGAGAGCCTGTTGTGGATTCTCCTATGGTGGAGACATTCAAAAGCCACCCAGTTGAATTTGTGTGACCTGCTCTAGGTGGTCCTGCTGTGGCAGAGGAGTTGAACTACACGATCTTTCCAGGTCCCTTCCAACCCATAACATTCTGTGATTCTGTGAATTCTTTCCTTCCTTTCAAATCCCTTCCTTCCAGGTTGATTACTTCCTGTAGTCAACAGGAATATTTTATTCACTTATCTGGATATAGGACTAAACATCTGGAAAAAGAAAAAAAAGGTTTTGGCATTAAACTGACAACCTTCAGGTTGACACAGTTGTCTCTGTGCCCTTCTCTTTAAGTGTTTTCTTGCAGATTGTAAGCTTTCTGGCATGGAGAATATTGTTTGGTTTACATACACAGTAGTTATTACAAGAGATGTTCAATTTAGTTTGTCTCTGGGCATTTCCTTGTTTCATTCATTATTTAATAATGCAGCTGGTCAACCACACAGATTTAATGATTACAAGAGGGAAGGACTCCATTAGGTTTCTTTTCTATACAACTCCATGGGAAAACAAACTTCATTATTTCTGTTAATGACAGGAAAAAATGTTTTAAATTGACAAATTCCCCCTTCACTGTACAAATCAGGGTAAACAAGTCGTATCTGAAGTTCCAGCTACTCTTACCATTTATATTGACCTACTTCAGTACATATGATGAATTATACTATTAGTATGATCCATTCTGAAACACATTTCTGAATTCTTGAAGCAATTGCTGCTGCTGAAAGTGCTGAGCCTTTTTAGCTATAGCTAAGCTTCAGCTATCTGGAAAGCAAGTTTAGAGGGTTTGTACTTACATCATGCTAGGGGAACATTGTAAGTGCATGTTGATTAACTTACAAGGCATAAGCTGGAAAAGACAATTTAACTAAAATCTCAGTTAAATTAAATATTAATGAACCATGTATGCTAGGGAAATAACTGATACCTAAGAACATTATCTACAGAAGATAATTAAATTTCCCCACTAACAAAACAATTCTGTTCTCACACCATTTGCAGCACATGTGGAATTCTTCTGATTTACACAAGGAAGCAATATTTATCTTTGCCTTTTGGTAAAGTTCTTGCCTTCACCCATTTTAAGGGAAAATTAAATTTACCTACCTCTACCTAGCTATTTGGTCATGCTCCCTTTATTTGCATTACAGAGGGCAAGTCATCTCAGTTCACTCTCCAGCCTGAGGTGCCTGGAGGTGCTTGTTAAGGGTCAGCCTACAGCTTTTAAAATATCTGAAGGGAAGGAGAGGAATCTCAGTTTTACTGCATGCTTCCCAGATGTCCTCCACTTGCAGAGCCTGCTGGATGTTTGTCATGGATCTCTAGGAAATCATGGACTCAGTGCATGTTTTGGGGAAGAAGGGAAGATTTCCACATGTTCCTTTAGAAAGCCATTTACCATTTGCAGCGCAGAAGGGTCCAGGAGCTGTGACTAGCTGTGTCTCTGATACAAGGCATCATGTAGATGCAGTTCACATTCAGCACCAGTGTAATAAAACAAACAAAGCAGGAGATGAGAGAGGCAATTCCCACAGGCACGTTTTACATGGCATGTAGTACATAAAGGTAATGAGCAAATTAGAAGTAGTAAGTGCATTTATTTCCACCCTGCTCTTTAATTTTTTGCTATAGCCTGTTTCTGTGAGGCAAAACTAATTTTTAAGGCTTGGTCACGAGCCATTTATTTAGTCATGGTTTCTTTTGTTTTCCTTTCTTCTTTGTGCATTTCTCCTTTCGGACATTCTGAAAATGCAGTCCTGGCACATCTTTTCTCTCATGTTCCAGATGAAAGAAATAGTCACTTTTGAAACCTCCTTGATAGTTCAGCTGAGCACAGCACATATTCAGCAGATTTCCTCTGAAATCTCCCAGTTTAAATTTTCAGTCAAGTATTACTGCTGTTTGTATGCAAAACCTCTAATTACATTGCCCCAAATAATCACCTCCAAATGGAAAGGGTGACAAAAAAATTGCCATGCTGCCAAGGATCTTGTAGACCTTGAATCCTCCTGGGAAGGGAGACAGAATATGAAGATGGGGGGAAATAAATAGTAAAGTAATTTTTGGTAATAGGTTTTGTCAGTTTCAATTGATTTTTTTTTTTAAACAATAATCCTTCAAATACAGTGGGAAATGAAACATCTTGTTTGTCAATTAAACTAGAGCGCTTTACAAAATACGTTATGACATTTGCCTCAGTCTGTCTGCATCAATATGACAGTCTCATCTACAGTTCAGTGTGGCTTTTTCCTCCTGTTTTTACCAGGAGGACAGGACAGAGTCACCATCCTTTCTGTGGTATATACTTACCTTCTCCCCATGTAGCACTTCTCTTGCCTCTTGTGATTTATTCCAAAGTGTTACTCTAGACTTCTGTTTGCTGCAGAGAGTCATAAATATGGATTTCCGTAACCTAGTGTTTATTTAATGAATTCAGTGCTCATTGCATTGGAAGTGAATTGTTAACTGGTTTTTCTGCTTAAAATACAAGCCTCAGCTAGCTTCAAGTCTTTCAGTTTTTGTAAGTAGCTGAGAATGAACTGGTAAGAGACAGGTACTAGGTCATATTCTCTGCATGTCATACCACCATACATGCAAACGCAAATATTAAATATCATTACAAAATTTTAGCTAATACCAAGCAAAATATTTGCCTTCTCTGCTGCAGAGGAGCTTTCACAGAGGAAGAGACAAACTTTAGAAGAACTGAGATCCTGCGAATGGCTCTGTGAGATGAATGCTTTGAACAACAGGAGGTATCTGTGTGCACATTGGTCCTTGTGGGAGATGGGAAAGCTGTGCATTGCAGAGAGGACTGAGCACTTTGCTTAAGAAGCTTGGAATATAAATGACTGAGATGATCTGATTACATAAACGGGGTAGAAATTATTACTACTTAAAAATAACAATAATAATTTCAGATTCCTGGGCACTAGAATGGGAAAAGATTTATAAAAGATACCTAGGTTTATTCTAGGACGAGATAAATTACGTGTCCTACTGAATGAACCTCACCTCCCTTTTAGTATGATAAAACTGAAGCTATAATTCTGCAAAACAGTTAACTATCAGAGAGAGGTGGACTTAAGTCCATGTTCACTGTTCTGTAGCAAAGTGGAAAACACTTAACTTTTCCAGTATGAAGAAAAGGAATTTATAAACATAAGAAAAAAGTGATCTGAGATAAACTTACGATGCCAATAAAATCATAAGAACCATATTTCAGAGTTGAAATGACAGTGCTAGAACCAGTACACACTAAACCTCTTTCACTAGTTTTTTTTTTCAGGATTTGCATTTGAGAGTTGAATATGAGACTCGCTAGATGATTGCTTTGTTTTCCTCTTCTTATAGAAATTCTCACCTTCTCATAGAATCATAGAATAGTAAGGTTGGAAGGGACCTCAAGGATCATCTAGTTCAAACCTCCTGCCATAGGCAGGGACACCTCCCACTAGTACAGGTCACTCAAGGCCTCATCCAACCTGGCCTTGAACACCTCCAGAGAGGGAGCAGCCACAACCTCCCTGGGCAACCTGTGCCAGTGTCTCACCACCCTCGCTGAAAAGAACTTCCTCCTACCATCCAGTCTAAAGCTCCCCTCTGCCAGTTTAAACCCATTGCCGCTCAACCTGTCATTACAAGACCTTGTAAATAGTCTCTCTCCAGCCTTCCTGTAGGCCCCCTTCAGATACTGGACCTATCTAGAATAGATAAGGCCTTCTTGAAGCCTTCTCTTCTCCAGGCTGAAGAGCGCCAACTCTCTCAGCCTGTCCTCATAGGAGAGCTGCTCCATCCCATTCCTGAAGAATTTTAGGTTTGTTATAGTGCTGCAGTGTCTGCTGCTACATATGCCTTCAAGTATTTCTCTTTCCCATAGACATTCAAAAACTTATCAGTGAATGGAGTCATTCCCAGCTCCTCCTGCTGAGAGTTCAACAAAGGTCTTCCTCTCTGTTTGGCCCAGGTAGTACCTGGCATGTGAACTGCAAAGGATGCATGAGACTATGTAAGCCTAAAGTAGCCTGAGCTTCTCATCACTGCTTAAGAGAAAGTTTGCCAGATCTAGATTTACCAGGGCATCTAAGGGAGCTGTTGGAGGGTGCATCTCTTGCTACCTTGCACAAAGTGAGAATGAGGAGATTCATAATGCTTTTCTAGTACTGCCTTCAGGGAGGCAAAAGCTCTGAGCCACCTACAGCTAGTCTTTAATCTTCTTGTTGGCATCACCGTTGTCTCCAGATAAGATAAACAGGAAGATAGGACCAAAAAATATAGAAACATAGATAATTACTTTTAAATACATCATCTCTGCCTTTACACTGAAGTTAAGCCAACACGGATTTGAACGAAGTGTTAAACAACCAAAGAAGAGAGAAACAAGTACAGATCTTTGTGATCCCACAGGAAAACTTGTGTCTGTGTTTGCTTGAGTTTGGGAGAAATCTCTCATCAAGAGATTAATTGGTGTCTGCAAAGAATGTAGCAGCAATGAAGATAAAGAAAATGCACATTTTTCAGACAGGACATGACAGATGGTTAAAACCAAGATCAACTCCCATATGAAACGCCTTGACATTATTTAACAGTGGATCTGGGTGTGAATGTTGAATTTGCTGCTTCTGCCTCCAGTGGTGCAAATGGAACTAAGGCTCTTCTGACCCAGACAGGCACTCCCAGCTTGCCCGACTGAGAATGGAGTCATACAAAAGCCTTGGGATTTACATAATTAACCAAACGTGTTAAAGAAAGGTCTGAATTCACAGTTCACTTACCCAGAGCTTATAGAACACCGATAGCCCTAAAGGCAGGCCAGTGATTTTCAGCTATCTTTAAGAGACAGAAGCTCACTGTGAGGCTGATTTCCTCTTAACTGAGTCTCCACAGACTCTTCACACCTCCTTCCAGCCTGGGAGGAGGTAACAACTCGCTCTTCCTTGGGAGGTCACTGAGCACCGCAGCTTTGGGTTCTCCTAGCTGTCTCTATAACAGCTCCCTAAACACAGCCAGAAGGGGTTGTATTGTTTAAAGGCTGAAATGGTCCCAGCCTGGGGAATTTTTCCACACTGAAAGTATATTTAAATTAATGTTACTTAACACAAACACTAGCTGAACTAATTTCATGCTCTTTCACAGCCTTTTTTGGGGCACAGCATAGCATTCTGTGTTGTCTGCCATGACTGTCTCCTCATCAGACCATACAGTGGAAACGAAAATAATTTTAAAATCAAAGTCAGCCTAGTGGAAATAGCAATTCTCTTGAGTCCTGTTCTGCAAGGAGAAGCCAAACTTTTCATACACTTGCTTTTCCATGTGCAGCTTTAGACAATGAGGGTTATATTTTCCTTCTATAGCACAATATTTGAGAACAGGAACAATTTAGCTTCCCTTGTCTGTATGAGCTCATACTAGAATCTCTTGAAGTCAGTTCTACACATATTTTCTTTCACCAGTGTAATAATACACCAACGCTTAACAGGTTACTTGGACCTTTTAAGATTTCAGAGTCTTTAAAGCTTTTAAAACTTTAATTTGAATGTACTTCATGTTGCTTTGGTCAGACATCCTTTTCAGAGACAGAAAAATGTTATATATATCCTAAAGTATGATGCCATATTCATTTCATAATTTGGGCACAAATATGACCCTGAAATGCTTCTCCATAACCCAGTAAAAGAGCAAGAAGACAGAAAAGAGTTGTATTGATTCTTGTAGTCATTCAAATCATGAACTTTCTTACTGAATGTGAGGCTACTTTTGAGGATGTCTCTGTTTTCAGTTGACTCTTTAGTTTAACTCTAAAGGCAAGCAATTATAACTAGAATCTTCATTATATCCAGCCCCAGGTGTATGCATTTCTTGGTTGAAAGATGTGATAGAAGTCATATTCACTTATCTGTGTTGGGAAACTCTACAAGCTTTGCTGTGTGCTGTCCCACAACATCCTTTGCCTTTCTGCATCCATAGCAAAGCTTCTGCAAGGCTGGCTTGCTTCCAAAAAACATTCTCTGTGACAAAAGAGAGAGTTCAGAACATCATATAAAAAAAGCAAACAAAAATACAGCAGAAATATTTTCTGATCTAAGGCAAGAGCTCAGACTGAAAATAAAGACTGAGTGCTACTTACTGAGCTTTCTTTGCAATGTGCACAGAGCAGGAAATTAAAACAAAACAAAACAAAATGAACACCAAAAAACCCACAAAAAAACCCACCCCAAAACAACACTAAAGCACTGCTTGTATGGTACAAATCCATATGCCATCTGGGAAAGAAGAAAAGAAAAAGCAATTAAGAATATTATAAATTAGGTTTGTTGCCCTGAGCTGGAAAGATCCAGTTAAGCATGATGTGAATCTGAACAGAGAAGAATAGGAGATGAGCCAAGAAAGAATTTCTCTGCATATTATCACTTGACCTGCTTCCCCTGGCTTCCCCAACTCCCTCAGATGAGGATATACGTGTAGCCAAACCATCCCAGCTCTCAAAGCTAGAATCGGGTACTGCATATATAAATCCACATTTGTAAGGATGTGTGGGTTAATTACTAGCCCAGACAGTTTACTTTTCCAGTCTGACCCTGTGATAGAGGAATATGCATCTGCTCATCTCAGTGAGGATGCCAGGTCCTGACTTCCAAAGCAAGGAAATAGGTGACCATTTCATACTGCCTTCCTCCTGGTCTCATGTCCTACCTAACCCAAATTTGCTTGATGTGTGAAACTGAGGCAGCAAAAATAATTCTTGCCATATGCAGATGGTAAGGAACTCAACCTTCCTTCAGGAAGAGGGCACAGGGTTAGGATTCTTATAAGTGACCTTGTGCACTTTCGTGTTTGTCACATGTAGTTTAAACCAGCATTGACTTTGCATTTGGGCACAACACTGGAAAGGAACTGTTTTTACTGCAGTTCTCAACGGTTGTTTTGGCAGTTTCAGTATTCTTTCTTGGTGAGTCTGCACAACACTCCTCTGGTATGCACATAAAACAGTAATGGGAAACAAGTTACTGTGAAATTAATCTAGCCCACATTACACTTAAATAAGCATATTAGGCAGCTGGTAGAGGTCCAGCCAGACACAGTTCCCATGAAACTAAGCCTTATCTTTATATTTCACTGTAATCTGAAGGAAATGAACACAGAGCCCTAATGTTATGTCTGCTTTACAACTTCTGTCCTTGCAAACTGAGGAAGTAGAATAGACTCTTTCTCTGGGCTTTTCCTGAATCCTTTGTTCCCAGAGCTACTGTGACCTGCTGTCCAGTGTGGACCTGTGAAGCATATGCTCATAAACCTGTTACTGCTGTCTTAAAATCCTTGCTATGCCTTGTGAGGGTCACCCCCGAGCCTGCATTAGATCTGCTAAAGTCACAGTTATTTTTGTAGGCAACATCACTTGTTTTTCCATTCCCTTCACGTCTCGCACCTGCTTGATGTGCAGCCAAGCTGTGTCCTGGCAGTAGCTCACACAGGGTCAACTGTCCTATGCCAGGGAAGCAGATTGGCTGCATCTGCCAGACCGTCAGCAGGCACAATCATCCCACTGATGGGTCACAGTTGTGGACAGCAGCAGAGTGGTTTGCTGCTTTGTTTTTAAAGAGCTCTGGTCTGGAATAACGTCAGGCCACTGGGGGCTTGTTAATGGTTTCATAGCTGGATTCAGGGATCTACCAAGGACTTTTTTGTTTACACACTCGTGTTCACTGCAGAGTAGCCAACACAGGAGGCCACATGGCAACGTGAAGGCAAAGTAGCCTGGTGACCAGTTGCATCACCCATCAGCTACCCAAATCAACTTCACGGAGAACATCATGGTCTGGGGACTGAGGATTCACCTACCTGAGTGCCTGAGGCTGAACATGGCCTTCAGGATGGATATTGGTGTAATCTGATGTGAAAAATGTGCCAGATTATCTCCAGTTACCAAGTAAGAGAATAGTGAAAATGGCCATTTTAATGAGGGAAGAATTAAACTAGAATACAGAAATAAATGAACTAGTCATTGAAAGAGAATAAATACTTTGTAAGTTTTGCAGTGGTTTAAAAATCATCCCCAGCTACCTCATGTTTGAGTAGAAGCTTTTTCTGTAAAGCTGGTCTTATCTTACTGCAAGAATTTTGCTTCTGGTCTGTGGAAAAATGTTTGGTTCAGTCTGTAGAAAGAGATGAGAAACAGAATCTTCTTGAGAAATGGTGGGATTCTTGAGAAAGTCCAGGAGTAAAGAAACCACAAAGATATAAGGTGGGGAAAGTGTTATTAGCTCTCCAGTAAAGGATCAATTTATTCTCTTTGGAAACATTGCAGGAATTTACTCTTTTTTCGTATGGCACTTCAGAAATCAGGACTATTTTTTAAATATAATCAAATAAATTGAAAATTACTTTCAGAAGTAAAGTTACAGGTGGATATTTAAAGACTAATGTTATCCCTCTGTACAAATTCCATTAAAATCAGGTAGATCCATGAGCATTGTAAAGAACCAAAGTCAAGGCTTTAGTGCTCATAATGCCTCTCAATTTTGGTTTATTGCTGCTATTAGAAACGAATGAGGCTTGAGTCTACTACCTCCTTCAATAAGCTGCCTGTTTTCTGGAAGCTTGGAGCAACCTATCTCAACATTGTAGAATTAATAATTTTAAATGTTGGCAACAGAATTTTGATGGGGTTTTATTTCATAGTCTCTTTTATAATTTCATCTGTTCATCCAGCTTGAATTTTAAAGCCTGTTTAAACACATCATTAAACATTTTAGTTTACTTACAGGATAGATACCACAATCTCTTATTTAGCAAATTAGTGAGCTGAGGCATATGAAAATCAAGTCAAATTACCGCTGGCATGAATTTTCCCTTGTGTACTCTATGGCTGAGTTCAGCTCATGCAATACTGTGTAGCTGAGACAGATCATACATCTAGGAAGCATGCAGTAACCTCTGACATGAGTTCCCAAGTGAGAATGGATTTGACCTGCACCTGACATTGTCTTTGGGGGTAAGAATCACATGAATGGATCACCAGAGGAGGTGGGAATGATCTCAAGAGCTTAGGTGTGAAGAGTTTGAGCTGAAGGCAACTGAAGTCAATGCAAATACTCACTGCCCATGTCAATTGCTTCATCATTTCAGCAGTTTGTAATTTAATCATTTCTAGTGGAGTTATTTGAATGAGGAAAAAATGCATGTCTTAGAGCATAAAATACGAAAACAGTAAGTTTTACAAATTAATGCTTCAGTATCCAGTCTTGAGTAATATTTCACTTGGAAACTAATGAGGTGATATTTCTGAAACACTGAGTGGAAAAAAGTATAGACTATTTAGCACAATATCAGTACAAGAAAACTGTGCTAACTGATGCAGATACAACTTTATCTTGAGATTAATTATACTCCAAGAATGCTTCTGTTTTCCTCAAATCTGACAATTTTTTAGAATTCATTACATCAAAAATGGCCTGATTTGAACAAGACTTCAGTGATTATAGAGCAAATTAGAATCATCTATTGAATATACATAAATTTACACCCACATTTATTGCATTTGTGTGTCACAAAGTCAACTGTTTCAAAATAACTGTGAGTATTGTGAGTAGCTACAGAAATTTTCATTGTTCCTTGTTTTCTTGTCAAATTAGTCTTTCAAACATCAATTTATCTCCTTAATCCTCTTCCAAAATCCAACAGCTGAAATGAAATTGTGCTCTGAAATGATAGCAGGAATCAATGGCCAGAGGTGTTAGTGGATGCTTATCGACACTGTTATGCTGTTTTTGTATTGCTGTAATGTTGGGCCAGATGCTCAACTGTCACTTTTAGGAATCGAGCAGGTGGGTTGAGAAGCTCTCCCTGTCCAGCAACAATTACTTTTGGCAGGCTCTGAAGTGATTATAGTTCCATAAGGTTATTTATGAACCTATTACTACTGCTCTACTGTCTACCATGCATAAAATTCCATCCTTACTTTTTATCTGAACATGCTGCTTTGCATGAAATGGTTGTGTGGGCCTGTGTAGGGATTTCTATGGAGTTGCAGGAAGTCTGTGATGGTTTGGGAGTTCCCTGCCCCCCACACTTGTAAAATGACCCAGACTAGAACTCAGCCGGCTGGAAGTTAAGAGA
>VWYK01128660.1:0-17815 GCA_013399775.1 Semnornis frantzii | reverse complement strand
AGAGTTTGGTGCTGTGATATATAACTGCAGCTGTTTGGCCAAAGACCTCTGGAAAACATTTAGTACTTACTGGGATCTTGGACATGCTAATGCTACCATCCCATTTCCTTGGCCTCTTAATTATTCTACCCACATTAACAAGCATCAGCCTCTGGAAGTAGAGTTTAATGGAATCTTAACAAAAGCCTATTTTTCTGTAAGTATGTTTTAAAAGTATGGTTTTAAATGGCAGGCTGTAAACAATGTTTAAGTATTGGACAGAAGAGTTTCCTCAACAGTGCTCAGTTGCTTGTTTTCTGGTTGGATAATAATTCATTCAAGAAGTTTCTCTGGAACTACTCAAGGAATAAGGATCAATTCAGCCTAAGCTGTCAGATAGTATGTCAAAAACAGGGCACAGATTTCCTTTGATCACCTGTGGGCTCAGTATATCAGCAAGTATCAGGACAGGGAAGACATGAGGAGTAATAGTGCTCCACCAAGTGTAATGAAAAGTGAACAGACCTGAATCAGTCTCACAGAAAAAAAAAAACCAAAACAAAACCCAACAAAACAAAACAAAAAACCACCCACCTACCCAACCAAAAATAACCCAAAAGGGTGAAATCACTGATTTGTGTTTCTTTTTCTTTACAGGCTTCTCCACCAGTGTTTTGTCCAAAAGGTCGTACCTATGACCTCTCTTCTATAATCAGTATAATCAGTGAGGCACAGAAATTTGTCTACGTTTCTGTTATGGAATATTTCCCTACCAGCCGTTTCATTCATCCAGAAAGGTACAATTTGCATCCTGAGATAATCAGCTGACTGCACTACTTAGAGGAAAAATATACTATACCTCCCCTTCTGCAATGAAAATATCTAGAGTGCAGAGACCTGAGCCTTTACACTGCACTCATGACCATATCATGGACTGTGCAGATACTGATGCTACAGGAAGGGTGGTATTCAACACTGCCCAAGTACTTTGCTAGCAGTTTAAAGCAATCTCCTGTGCTTTTACACAGCAAGATAACTGTGAAGTGCCAGACTAAGGACAACCAGGTACAGCTCCCTTCAAAATACAAGAGAGCAGCTTTATGAATAGAGAAAGGAATGGGTACAGAGAAGTATATCTGATATCAGACTTTTCAGAGGAAATGCTGCTTTATTCTCTCTTCTGCTCCTATTTTTGTTCTTCTGTTCTTAACTTCCGAAGACTCTCGACTTCTGCTGCTTGTTTGATGTACTTGACCTATAGTTTAGAGGGTGATTCTGAACTGTCCTTGCTGACCTCTGCAGTGATAGCTGAAATCATCTCTGGAACAAACTTACAGACATTTATTTTAGTTTTTTAAAAATAACTCCATGTAAGGACATCCAAGTTCTCGAAGCATGCTGGATGCATGCAGCAGCATCTCTCAAAAAGAAGGTGTTAGTGGCGACCTGGAGTGATCAAACTGTGTGTGGTAGACTACTCTCGTGGTCCAAGTGGGCTGCCCAAGATGTCGGCAGAGTTATGCAGTTTCTGCACATAAACTCAGATCTGAGTACCGTAGAAAGTTTATCAGTCATGAGGCAGTGCTCTAAGACTCAAAATCCTCTTAAAATGCTTGAATGAGGATGTTCACATGGATCCAAGTGCTCTGAGTTTTATCTGCTTATAACATTTCTGAGTTTTCCAATCGGCTAAAGAATCTGACTGAGAAAGGAGTTCAGAAGAACTAAGTACAACATATATTGTAAAGAACACAGCAGCTCTAGGTTGCTGGAATTATGCCATGCATTATGTCCTGTGGCACCACTGTGTGAAGCTTCTGTTGTTCAATTGGGCAGTTAGCAGGAAGAATGTGAGATAATAGAGAGACACAAATAATTCCACTGTCCTTGAAACAAAATCTCACAGACCAGCTTCCACTTAGAGGATGTTTTTTAATGAATCGAACACCTTAGAGGATTTTGGGTTTCCGTGTTGTACAGTTGAACTTATGAGTTTCTCATCTCGCACTTTCAGCTAAGAATGGGTTCACAGAAAGTTTCCTTTTCTGCTTAGGAAAGAGCATGTTAATGCTCCTCATTCTTCATCTGAAGCTTTAATCCACCCATTTGTGACATCTAGGGCCTGCTCAGATGCAAACAAGAGTTTGAAAGGTCTAGGGAAAGCAGCGCGAGGCCTCAGGCTATCTCCACAGCAACCAGCTGTAGTGCAATGAATTGAGGCTGATTAGTTCAGGTTAGGTTCCTCCAGCAGCTGAGGCTGAGGGAACAAAGCTGCTGTCCTAATGTCTGGGTGTTAATCAGCTAGAAACTGATATATTAAAAAAATGGAAACTGTTAAAAATAGCATTTCTAAATAGCAGTTTTTCCATGCTTGTGGGATCTACAAGTAAGCCTAAGCCTGAAAGCACATGGCAGGTCCATTGATTGTGATAGGATGATGTGCAAGGNATGCTGGACCTCCCTCTGTATCAGTCCTCCAATTTGTGCTAAAGCTGCTTCTCTGCCTCTTGTTAGCATCTAGAGAATGAAAATGCTACATGGGTGTTTGAAGTTAACTAGTTCTGGGATGTACATTGGCCAGCTCTTAGTGTTGTGTAGTTGAGTGGAGGGTGATAAAAATCATCACCTAAGCTAATGCCAGCACAAATGTCAGGAAAGTGGTGAGCCCCATGCTCATGAGAACACAGCTGTGTTTGTTACCTCGGGGGTACTTGGCACACTAACAAGGGATAAAGTCTGTCCATGCTGGCAGATGGCACAAGATCACTGTGGACACTAAAATTAGTCCTCAGGATCCTGAAATGGCCATATTCTGAAAAATGGTTCTTAGGCTTTCCTCAGGACTTTGCACTGTCCTTTTTACTTTGTGCTCTGCCACCTGGCTTTACATTGGAGTTGCTGTTGTTATTTTTAATTTCCTAAGAAAGTGAGCACGATGGCACCATGCTGTGTGTGTATCTGTGCACATGCACTTTCCTAAGCTTTAAACCTCTTGATCAATTTCCAGCTTATTTGGCAGAGATGGGAGGTCTCAAAACACACTGAGAAGAACTGGCTGGTTAGAAGACTGAAAACTTATCCGTACCTTTCGTGAAGGCACAAGTGCCCCTCTTACTAGACGTTAGCAATCCCATCTGCACACAGCATCACCTCCATTCTCAGTTTATTGTCACAGCTTTCTATCGACCTGTTTCAAAAGTATCCCTTTTCCCACCCACCTGCTTTTCTCTAGATACTGGCCAGCCATTGACGATGCTCTGAGACGTGCAGCTTTCAACAACAGAGTACAAATCCACCTTCTGGTCAGCTGCTGGACTCACTCTGACCCAGCCATGCTCTACTACCTGAGATCCCTGCATGCTCTCAACAACCTACATGCCCACATCAATGTTGACGTGGTATGATAAGAAACCTGATTTTGAAAAGACATCCTGAGGATATGTGCCCCACACCCATCTTTGAGTCTAAACTGTCAGTTGCATGTGCAAGTATTTGGGTTTAGAGAAGCAGGTTCTTTCAGGTCTTTGAGAAATTAAGGCCCAAGAGGAAGTAGCATATGTGAGGTCTCATTAGTGACATGGGGTGTGCCTAGCTACAGCACTTGTGACATTATCTAGGCAGTGACTTTTGCTGAGCACCTCAACAGTAACAGTTTATATGATAACTTGGTGCTTTTCATGTAGACCTTTTCTTGCATGGAGTTATCTTAAATGGATCTAATTACTATTGTGGTCAGTTTTCTACTAATGAAAGCCCTGCTGACTGTGTGTATAAATGGACTCATCTGAACACAAAGCATTACTCACAGGCCATAGGCACTAGGCTGGAATGCAATCAAGTGGCATGGAAGGCATAGAAGAAAGGAGAAATGTTTTGTAAAAAAAAAAAAAAAAAAGAAGTTAGGCACTATCTGCAATACTCCTGTCTGTGATCAGCACAAAATAAGAGCAGCAATCAGTGGTAAATGAAGATCTCTTAAACAGCTGCCTAAAACTGCATTTAATTGTCTGCCCTGTAATGATAATAGCTGTGCCACTAATGGAACATTGTGGAGCAAACATTATCCTTATCTGATCTCAATTGCTTATCCAATTTTATGTGTAGTGGAAGTACTATTTGTTAGTTTTCTTGGATAAGAGTAAAGTATTTTTTATAGTGCATTAATAACACTGGTGGGATATTCTGTTCTTCCTGTACTAGTCTATTTGAAAATACAGAAGAACCTGCATTGTCTAATTATTCAGTTTGTTCCTCACTCTGGTATTTCTATTTATGTTTCTAATTTCTCTCCCCCTAGAAACTTTTCATTGTTCCGGTTCTGAATCACACAAATATTCCTTATGGGAGAGTGAACCACAACAAATATATGGTCACTGATAAAGTAGCCTATATTGGTATGTATTTCATTACTGCAAATGCTTACAGTATCTTCAGATCTATGGGACCGAGACTGAGATAGGGTGGGCTGCAATATCAAAACAGACCTCATTTTACCATGCAAAGCAGATAAACATATTAAAGTCTATGGCTTTATCAGAATGTGTGCTCTGGATAAAGAGCTGGAGTTATGAACAGGAGACAATAATGTAGGTCAAGTTCAGTAAGAGATTATTTCATCCAGTTGTGAATGGTTAAGAACAGAGTGTGACAAGTCTGAGTGCACAGCCTGTGACAAGCACAGTAGGCATCCCACAGACCACGCTCAGAATGATGCAGTGACAGCTAATGCTCTCGCATGTAATCTTATCGTGCTTTAATAAAAAGAAATTGCTGGAAGGGATTAATTCCACGCGCTGTTTGTTGAACAGAACTCGAAGAAAGGAAATGAGAAAACAGTAATGTCAATTGCTGCTTAATTCCTGAAAGTCAGGATAGTGCTTATTTTTCAATCTTATCTTGGGATTCCTCAAAAAAAGGGAATGTGAAAAGGCTCTGTCATCTCAGTCAGCTTATCCTCCAAGCAATGCAAACCAGCAGATAGCCTTTCTGCCAAAGGCCTGAGGACCTTCAGCTCCAATTGCCTTTAACAGAACTTGTTTCTTCCTGAGTTGTTTTTTTGGATATGCAGTTAATTTGTTTTCATGCTGAAACGCCTTCTGGTTTTGACAGTAGATTTTTTCTGGCTAAGGTAAACACCAGAAGAAGTACCAAGTGATAAAATGTGTAATTTTTACAGTGTTCAATTTTCTGGATTGTTGTAGCTTTGGGGAGAGTCCTGCACAATGTCTACAACTGGATTCCCAGCTTTGCCTAGTTTAAAAGTGGACGTTGCATGCTGAGCTCAGAAGTGTTTCACTTGCTTTCCTTTAACAAGCAAAGAGAATTAAGTCCATTAAGGTTGGGATTCTTTTTAACACAGAAACCCATATCAAACATTGGCTTTTACCCCTCTTAATTCTCAAATGTTTCAATCTGTTCCTGTATTTACAATGAGTAGATTCATTTGTCTTTACCACAGGCTGTAAGGAATCAGAGTGTTATGAAGCTTCAGGGTTGCAGTTAATACTGACTTTCTGAAATCTGAGGTCTGGAGTAAGAAGGAGGTGACCTGATTTTTGCTGCTCCATTGGTCCCAATGAGATTTGCAGTTGTACAGTGAATCAGCTGTACAGGCAATGTGGACTTAGCAAGTATGGAGATGAGACGGAACACTGGGAAATGAATGTTTTCTAATTAGCTACTTTTCTGTTGCACAGGGACTTCCAATTGGTCAGAAGATTACTTTATTACTACAGCTGGTGTGGGATTAATTGTCAAACAGAATTCAACCAACCTGCAAGGAAGGCAACTGCCTATCCAGGAACAATTGAAAAACCTTTTTGAGCGAGACTGGAATTCCAAATACGCTGTGAATCTGGAAGATGTGCAGGGACAGAAGGACTGTAACTGGAAAGGCAGACTGAAGTGAATTAAGTATGCATTTAAAATAGAAACAGAAAGTCTTATTAACCTTAATCTTGCTCCCTGTGCAAAACAAGGAGCTTTCCTCTTTATGTCTTTGTTAGTGAAATGGCTTCCTTGTGGTGTCCACAGTGATGACACAAGTATCATGGTTGAATCTAGCTGCAAAACCATTAGTGCCATCTCCTTTTTTCGTGTGATTGCCTCACTGCAGAGTTAATGAAATGCATAGAGTTATATGAGAAGCTGTCTGATTAAAGCAAACATGGAAGATAGAACCACATCTTAATACAGCAGAGATGCAAATAATTATTGCTGTGATATTTTATTGTAGGAAGCTATACTTTTCTAGCTTAATGTTCCATTAAAAGTGTTTTCTTACATGTGTTTAGGCAGATTTTAGTAAGCCCCTGGCCACTTTAATATTCAAGCCATGTAAGTAATCACTTATAATAATGAGGGCTGATTTTTAAAGATATTCAGGAGTTAGAGGTACAGGGAAACACCAGTATTTAAGTACTGACAATAGTTACCAGAGATTAAATACCTGGGGTTTAAGTTTTGGGGCTGTTCTGGACCCCTGAGTGTCTGGGGACATTTGTATGCCGGTATGTTGGCCTCGTGCAACAGATAGGATGGGGGGAGCAGGGTGAAGCTGCTGTGTGAATGCCGATGTGGCAACGGCATCCCCCTTGCACTATGGGCTGTGCTCGGAGAGTCTCCTTTCTCCTTTAGAACTCTCCTGGTGCTGGTCTTGACCAGCACCATGTCTCTGGGCTGCCTTTTCTTCTGCAAACACACAGTAACCATAAACTTGAACCATCTGTACCCTATATCCATATCCACCACCCCATGGCAAGCCCTGCCCTGGGTGATTCAGAAGTGACAAGGGAAAGAAAGAAGGGCATGTATTCCAGCTGTGGATCAGTAGAAGTGACATTGGGCTGGGGCTCTGTGAACCTCACCAGCACTGTGTGCCTTTGCCTAACACTTGGAGTCACAAAATGAACTTCTTGCTTTGGCATTGATACACAGCAGAGGCAAGAAATCTCAAAGCAAAAGCCTGAGTACGGCTCCATAAAAGGTTTAGACAAATCCCCTGTTCTGGCACTCTGAGTTGTGAAAGTGCAGCAGAACTCTCCAGCTCTGAAATGCATGTGGCAGCTCATGGCTACATTCCCATCCTGGCAAAGCCTCATTCAGTCACACTGTGGCTCTGATGCCATCTTTTTTGCTGCAGACACAGTACTGAGTAGTGGAAGTACAAGCTTCCCCCTTAGGGTGCAACCTCCCCATCCTCCAGAGAAAAGTTTTGGTGCTTTTGAATCCCTGCCCTGTGCTGAGAATGACAGAGGGACCTGCCGTGATTGCCTCTGTGTGAAGTGATTTATATCCTTGTGAATACACACAAATCCCCATACAAATAAGGCCCTTTTCCTATGTGATCTTTTGGAGATGATCCCAACCTATTTTCTCTTTTTTGGTTTCTAGGCTACTCCTTAGCTATCTCTTCCAGACACTTCCAAGAGTCCTTGGATTATTTTATCCAGATCAATGGCTGTTGTTACTAAGGCAGGTCTTTAAGACATGTAGTCACATTTACAGATAGCACTGACATTTTGCGAGTATTCACACACATATAAAGGTATTGAAAATGACACAGGTGCTTTTAGCACTCTCCCCACCTATTCTCTTTCTACAGGTTGCTTAGTATTTTATTTCAATTAACTAATTAAAATTTCCAGCAAAGTAGAACCTCGCCAACTGGTTTTCACTAGCTCCATCTCATAGAACCATTTCAGTTGTAAAAGACCCTCAGGATCATCAAGTCCAACTGTTATACCTACTCTACAAAGTTGACCCTTAAACCACATATCCTCAAGCACCACATCCAAACAACTTTTAAACACATCCAGGGTTGGTGACTCAACCATCTCTCTCGGCAGACCATCCCAATGCCTGACTACTCTTTCTGTGAAAAAATGTTACCAAGTGTCCAGTCTAAATCTACCCAGTTGAAGCTTGAGGCCATTCCCTCTTGTTCTTTCACTATTTACCTGTGAGAAGAGACCAGCAGCAGCCTCTCTACTATGTCCTTTCACGTAGCTGTAGACAGCGATGAGGTCTCCCCTCAGCCTCCTCTTCTTCAAACTAAACAGCCCCAGATGGATTATTATCTATTATCATGGATTTATTAGCCTGTACCAACAACTATACCCCACTGTGTGCTGTAGAAATATTTGCATACAAGAACAGTATCGAACAGATTTTTTTTCCCACTGCAATGAGCTCATAAATGATGGATCAGCTTGAAAATCTTTTTGAGAAGTTAAATCTCGAAGAAAAAAACCCTGTGTCCTACAGAGAGATGCACTCCTCTAGATGGCGCTCGAAGCTATGTTTTCACTGTATTCAGGAAACACGTTGCAGGAACAAGAAGAAATTTTCTTTCTCTTCTCCCTGTGAGCTCAAGTCTGACTTTGCAGGTAAGTTATTCAATAGGATAGACTCTCTGGGCAAGTTGGGAGACTTGTCTTCTGGCACGCAGGGTCTTGTCTACTTGTTTTCTGGAGTAAGAAAGGTACAGCTTATAAAGGAGAACTTGATGCTTATGTGAGTGCTCTTTTATTTTCTTCACTTAAACTGTGTTTGTTGGATTTCGTCCGCACGTGAAGGAGAGGTTTAAGATTCAGGCAATGAACTGGATATAAGAGGAACTTGAGTTTATTTCACTATTGTCCCGTGAGACTTTTTAGATCCCTTATAGATTAATTCTATTTCACTTGTTCTTTATTACAAAGGTAGACTATGGTGTAAATTATAACCAGGCTTTATGTCTCACAGTACTTTTCCATTTATGAACCCCCTTTACTCTGCTCTTGTCAGACCCCATCTGGAGTACTGTGTACAGTTCTGGAGCCCCCAGCACAGGAAAGACATGGAAGTGTAGGAGTGGGTCCAGAGGAGGGCCATGAAGAAGATCAGAGGGCTGCAGCAGCTCTGCTATGAGGATAGGCTACAAGAGTTGGGGCTCTTCAGCCTGGAGAAGAGAAGGCTTCGAGGAGACCTTATAGTAGCCTTCCAGTATCTGAAGGGGGCCTACAGGAAGGCTGGGGAGAGACTATTTACAAGGTCTTGCAATGACAGGACAAGGGCCAGTGGGTTTAAACTGGCAGAGGGGAGATTTAGACTGGATGTTAGGAAGAAGTTCTTTCCAGTGAGGGTGGTGAGACACTGGTACAGGTTGCCCAGGGAGGTTGTGGCTGCTCCCTCTCCGGAGGTGTTCAAGGCCCGGTTGGACGAGGCCTTGAGTGACCTGTACTAGTGGGAGGTGTCCCTCCCTATGGCAGGGGGTTGGAACTAGATGATCCTTGAGGTCCCTTCCAACCTTGCAATTCTATGATTCTATGAGATAGGGTTAATAATATTCCTTATCCACACACCTCTTGCTTTCATTTAGATTGTGATTACTTCAAGTTAAAGACTGTACTAAATGTGAGTTGGGGCCTCCAGTATTATTAGCATCTACTTATTACTCTTGCATGGATTTTCTAGTTTTGTTGCGAGCAGTTCAGATTTTTCTCAGTATTGGTTTATGTGTATCTAGAAAAAAGTAGATGGTTTGTACCTTGAGCATGGATAGAAAAAAGTTGATGGTTTGTACCTTGAGCATGGATACTCTTCCTTTGATCAGCTCATCTCATGCACCTGTGCTATGGCAGAGCACTTCTTAAGTGAGCTGGCCCTGCTTTATCTGAGTGTCTTTCAAGCAGAGTTGTTGCATTGGTCTCCCAGGAGTCATGTTTCTGAGAGTAGTTTGTCTTTGTCTGGTGCAGTGGCTAGTGGCCACGGTGCTGCTGACAGCAATGCAGACGATGCCAAGATAGAATCTTGCTGGCTTCATAGGTTTGTGAGTCTGACAGGACTACAAAGCCACCCAGTTTCACACCTTAGACATCAGCTTGTTTCAAAAGCTTTAGTATTATGTTTCAAATTTGTCTCCCTATTACCCAGGATTTTTCTTTCCCAGCTGTTCCAGATAAATCATGCCTTCGTTGCTTTCATCCAGGTGCTGAGGAAATGTTTTATCCATGGTTTTTGCACTTCAATGCACACTTAATTTTTTGGGTAGTCAGAAATACCTCTGTGATCCCTGAAATATAGCTCTTCTGTCAAGGGCACTAACTCATAGGCCTCTTCTCTCTGCAGCTTCCCAAAGAGAAGTAGAGAAGGTGCTGAACTCTTCTCCCTTGTACCCAGTGACAGGATGTGTGGGAATGGTTCAAAAAGCTGTGCCGGGGTCTTGAGACTGGATATTAAGAATGATCTCTTTAAAGAGAGAGTGGTCAGACACTGAAACAGGCTTCCTAGAGAGGTGGTCAATGCCTCAAGCCTGTCAGTGTTTAGAAGTCATCTGGACAGTGCTCTTAATAATATGCTTGAACTTCTGGTCAGCTCAAAAGTGGTCAGGCAGTTGGACTAGATGATTGTTGTAGGTCACCTCCAACTGAAATTATGCTTTCTATCCATCATAAATATTATCTTGTTCAGGATTAATTTTTACTGTCCTGCCTTTGGCATATATGAGATGTTCTGCTTCCAGTATAACAACAGAACAGCCAACAAATGGAGACATATTCATGTCTTAACAATACAAGAAACTACCAGGGTGGGAGTGTCTTCCTTTTTAATGTATTTATACCTTTTTTTGCATGTCAAATCACAGTTGCAGATTTGTGTGACTGGAGACTGTACACAGATGTTTAGCTGACCAACCCACTACTTTGGATGTTGAAAAATAAGTAGGAAACCTGTCACAGTTAAAAAAATCAACCTAAGCATCTCTGGATGGGGCCAGAATCAACCTGTTGACAAAATGTCTGTGTTTTGCAGGCTTGTGTCTGTGTTCCTTCCATGTGTTTGAGCTCTGTTCTTAGCTTTTCTTGCTGTCAGACCCTTGTTAAGCTGATTGCTTTTTTACTAAACCTTGCCTTTCCTAAAGCTGACAGTAACCTACACGGAGGAAGATTTTACTGATGCCTCTTTCTCTATTGCTTTTCTTTGAACTATATCAGTTACCCCTTTAAAACATCATCTTGATTATTGCCATGTGGTCATTGCTATCTCAGCGCTCAGTTTTAACTGACTTGTTTCTGTCACCTTTGCAGCAGACTCTTACATTCAGTTCTGTCTAAGCCGATTTGGAGGCCTAAGTATATGGACACTACTTGAGAAACATTTTATGTGAACGCTTTCTTGTGGGCAGACGTGAAGTGTGTTAGAATGAGATGTCTTTTACTACATACATTAACTTTTCCAAGACTCAATTTTTCTGCCTTGATCACCATGTTTACTTAGTCTTGGTATAAGCTGTTGCTGTCTGATATGGTAATTTGGGGTCTGTTGAACCATAACTTTTATATTTAGGGAAACTTCAGAAAAATGCTGTGTGATCCCAATAAGTGACACATGCCTAACACTTCTGTGCACTATCTCTTCAGAGATAACTAGAGTTTTCTTTAGAGTAACTGCCAGCAGCTCTTCTCAGAGTATTTTTATGTCTACCACAAGGATACAAAAATGTAACACATGTCAAGCTGCAGCTGGTTAAACAACCAAGTACACTTCCTTTAAACCCCAGATTCTAAATGTTTTGCTGTGTCTGCTTTCCCTGCACTATGTAGAATACAGAGAAAGAAAATACAGGATCGCAAAACTAATATAATGAAGCACCTCTGCACATGCAAATCTAAAAAATTTGGGATTGTAATGAGTGAAAAGTCTCTGTTACCACCCTATGTAGAAACTGGGCTGTCATTAAGCAAAAAACTTCAGCAGATAGTGGGGTCTACTCAAAGCTTTTGAAATTGAAGTTGGGATTTTCAGATTTTCAGTAACTCATGATAGTCAAGTTATTGTTCATATGTGAGTTTATTGTAATTAAGAATGCAGGTAATGTTTTAATGATACATGTGAAGACTGTCACATATGCACTCTGGTTTTCATTATGCTCTTGAGAGAAGTATTAATATAAACAAAGAAGCAAATAATTATATACATCTCCTTTCCCAGAAAAACTCTGAAGTCATCCCTCCAGTGTGGCAAATCACTCTGTGCATTTAACTATCCAGTGAATATATACATTAAAATTAGTTTATCCACATTTAACAATCATTCATCAGCACATTTTATTTTGGTATCTCAAAAACATGAATTAGTTACATGGTTTTTGGTCTTAAATTTATTCTCTTGGGTTTTTAAAAATTCTTTTAAGGCTAAATATGACCCACCACAATAATAAAAAAAAAATGTAAAGAGAGGAAGAGGTAAAGCATTAGTCTCTCTACACTAGTATTTCGCTTCTAGTTTGCATTTTAAAATGCTCGTGGAATATACATATTACCTTAGCTGAAATGAAGAAAAATATTTTCATTGAAACAAACAAGCAAAAAAAACCAAAACAAAACTCCCCTCAAAATAACAAACCAACCAAACAAAAACAAATAAACAAGCAAAACCACCCCAAACCAAACAAAAATAGGTCAGAAAGGTCCAAAATCTAAAAAGGCTAAGTATAGCTTTCATAGTGGTAGTCTATTCTGGAAATCATCTATAATCTAAATATAATCAGTGTGTTTCTGAGAAGCCTAATATTTAACAAGTCTTTTTGCTATCATCATGGCTTCCAATGGTTTACTTTTATGGTTCAGGTGTCTTTTCAGCATTTATTGAACTATGGGCTTCTCTGTAGTTATAGTAATCTTTGCCTTCAGGACAGATTTGAAGAAATCAGTCTTTTTATTAGTGCACTGTGTAGCACATCCATGTACTTGAAAATGTAAATGTGTTAAATTCTGTTCAACTGATTTCATGAATACCAGCTTTGAGTTTTGTTTAATTTTCAATTACTAGAAAATTAATAAAACATTCTTTCTGTACATGTAGTTATTAATTTTCATTGAGGATTGAGAAAAGACAATGTTCATTTGGCTGGTAATCCAGGAATATTAGATTGACTATCTTTTTCTTCCTCCAACAAGATTAGCTCAGTTCTTGCTGAAGATGTCACAATAGTTCGAGAAACTGGGACACTAGATGAGGCTCCATCAGGTTCAATTTTTTTGCTCTCTGTTATTTCTTTAGGTGATAAGCTTTCTTGGGCATCAAAAAATACCTCATGTTTATCTGATGGACTATCTTCATCTGAGATTCTTTCCTCTTTATGACCCATCTCTTCTCTGTCAACAGTCTTAGCTTTTTTGGTAGGAGATGAGAAACCAAGCTTGGGAAATCTAAACCACCCAGTTTTTTCAGCTGGCTTAGAAGAATCATTATCTGATGTGTCAGCAGGTTTCACATCTTCTGGAGCAGATTTTTTCACTTCTGTTTTTGAATCTATGCTTGTTTCATCACTAGAAGATGAAAAGCCAATACTTGGAAGCCAAAATTTGAATCTTCCAGGAGATCTTTTACTATCAGTCTTTTCTTTTTCATTGGTTATGTCTTCATCTTCTAGTGCTTCAGCTACACCCTCACCTTTAGTTACTCCCTCTGGTGACTTAGGAATATTTTCTTCAACTTTACTGGATGGCTTTACTTCAGCAGCAAATTCTTTCAACTTTGGCAAACTTACTTCTCCACTGAATTCTTTAGTATCAATGTGTGATTTGTCAGACAGTTTAGGCTCAGCACTGCCAGTCTGTGCTGTTACTCTGAAGCTTTCATCAGCACACGTGGACTTGCTTACTGATACATCTTCTGTCGGAGATGGCTGCTGGACTAGCACTTCTAAGTTGCTATGTGACTCAGGCAACTTTGCCTTGATCAATGAGAATCCCAAAGTAGCAGTTTTCACTTCTGATGAGAGAACCTCTGATTCTTTCAGTATTTCAGTACTATAAATTTCACACCTCTCAATAGCAACATGTTGAGGTTCTACTTTCTCACCCATCTCTTGGCCCTCTACATATGACCAATGGATGTCTCGGTTTCCATTTGAAAGGGAAGATTCTATGGTAGTAGTCATCTGTGCTGTTTTGATGTCAGGTTCAGTTAATGTTAGAATTTTGCTTTTTGCTTTCTGAATACCACCCTCTAGAACCTGTGGTATTTCTTCAGGGATAGCAGAGCTTGTTTGCAGTTTTACTACTTCACTGTCAGCACTAGATACCTTTGGATCTGTTAACACTTTTGACACTGAAACATCAGCTTCAGTTGGGAGAGCTCTGAAAGTGAATTTTGGTATTTTTAGTTTGGGAATTTTTATATTTACTTCTGGGGCATCTTGTGATTTGTCCAGTGTGTCCACTGTTATTTTGGGAGATGCTTCCATGTGACCTAGAGCTGGACTTCTCAGGCTAGTGGACCCTTCTAACTTTTGAAACTGCATTTCTGCTGTGCCTATTTCAATCTTAGATACTGAATCAGCTTCTGAATTTGGCAAATTTGTATCATCTTCTAAACCCTTCACTTCTGAATGTAACACCCCAAACTTTGGAATCTTAAACTTGTATGTTTTAACTTTACTTTTTTCTGCCTTATCTTCAACTTGCACTTCCGCCCTTGCAGACGTGTCCCTTTCAACACTTTTCACTTGAAATTTCATTTCAGGATCTATTCTACCAATCTTAACAGCCATCTTCACTCCTGGAACTTCTACCTTTATATCTTCCATCTTAGCTGTAACAAAAACACCATCTTCTGATCCTTTCATTGTAGACTCTTCACTCACAGGCCTTTTTAATTGGCTTCCTTCACTGTCTTCTGCTATCATTTTCATCTCACCCTTTATCTTTCCTTTTCTAATTGCCTCTTGATTTTGAATATCCAGCTGTCCTTTTGGAAGGCTAGCATCTGCTTTCTCCTCTGTTACATCCAGAATCATTTCACCTGATGATAGCTTACATCCTACTCCTGAAGTCTCTGACTTAGTGGAATGTTCTACCTTTGGGACTTCAATATACTTTGGTTTGACTTTATGCTCTTGAAGAGTCAGAGTACACACAGGAAAGCTATTTGTTAAACTGTTGTCTTTGTGAATTTCTGAGACACTTAAGTAGGATTTAGACAATTCTGCTGAAGACACTGTGAATTCTGAAGTATGTGATTTTTGTCCTTCGGCACCGTGCTTAACTATGTCTGCATAAGTTTTGGGTTTTGTACTTTCTGTGGATACTGAAATATCTCCTTTCATCACCAATGAGCTAACATCAGAACTCTTCACAGAATCTCCTGATTTTGGAATCTCTTCTTTTTCAGTAGTAATTGCAACAACTGCATGTGGTAAGGTGGTTTCGGGAACACTTGTTTCAGTTTGTACTTCGGCAGAAGGAATATCTACCTGAGCTTTTACTGTACTTCTTTCAATATCAGTATCACCTTTTTTTTCCTTTGAGGATGTTCTGCCAAATGGAGGTATTCTGAATTTTGGCATTTTAAACCACCCCTGATGTTCTTCAGTCTGAACTTCTTCATCTTTTATTTCATGTTCTTCTTTTAATTCAATTTCTTTTTCCTCAAGNCAGCTGTCAGAAACTGAGGTGCTTTTATTTTGCAAGTACCTACTCCAGAATCTGACACATCAGATGTGAATTCTGATGTTGGAACTCCCACGGCAATATCAGCAATTTCATTTGTCATTTTCGCCTGGGGTAGCTCAGCTTCTGGTTTTGGAGATCTGATCTCCATCTCTGGGCCCTTCCCTTTTGTTAGGGAGATTCCAAACTTTGGCTTCTGGAATTTGGGCATTTTAATCTTCCCTTCAGGACCTTCCAATTTATTCTTTCTTCCATCCACAACTGATGATCTTTCTGTCACCATTTCAGGGCTTCTCACTTCACCCAAAGCTTCTCCTTTGGGGAACTTCACACCTGTTTTTTGAATGATATCTTCACTGGTAGAGGTTGATTTTAGGACAGCAACCTGTTGAAAACTTGCCTCTGAGGGAGGCAGACCACCATCAGTCTGTTCTGAGCTGACTTCTATTTCACTTTGAGAGGCTCCAATTTCTACTTTTGGTATCTTAACATCAGACAGTTTTATGCTTATTTGTGCCCCTTCCTCCGTCCTGACAGAAGGACTTCTTTCTGTATCAGGTATCTGTATTGAGTCACCACTCTCTTTTTCTGTTTTAGGAGCATCAGCTTCAACTTTTGGTGAATGAGTCTGAGATTTGGGAACCTTGATCTTGGAGAGAGAAATTTTAGGCATGACAAACTGAGGTTTTTTTACTGGACTTTTCTGTTCAACTTTTCCTGCAGACATTTCCAGATCAAGGGCTGGCCCAGTACCTTGATCATCAGTTGCAGCTCCTTTCACTTCTGTATCTGCTCTGCTTGACGTTACAGTAGGTTTATCTTCTGAAGTTGCTCCAGAATCTGGTTTAACACTTGTTTCCTTCTTTGGTGACCAACTGAAGGATGGAAGTTTGAATTTTGGCATTTTGAAATGCCCTTCTTTCTCTTCTCCACCTCCATCTTGCTTTATTTCCCCTTTGATTTTTAGTGCTGCGTATGAATCCTGAACATCACTGAGTGTTTGTGGAATAGAAATGTCAGCTGATGGGCGGTGTTCCTCAGGCTCTGGTGCTTTTTCTTCAGTTTCTGTTCTTGTACCACATTCCACCACCAAATTTGGTGCCTCAACAGCAATGTCAGCTATATCTACCATTGTTTTCAGCTGGGGAAGCATGACTTCAGATTTGGATTGGCTGATCTCCTTTTCTGACCCTTTCCCTTTAAAATGTGTAATTCCAAACTTTGGCATTTGGAATTTAGACATTTTTGCTTTCCCTTCGGGACCTTCAGTTTTTATTTCTACATCACTCACAGGAATTTCACTTAATGTTTTTTCGGCACTTGTTAATTCTGGTTCTGTGTATCCAGTAGACAAAGTAGGTTCTTCAATATGTATATCAGCTTTGGATGGAGCAATAGCTTCTTTCTTTGGTGACCAACTAAATGAAGGTAATTTGAATTTTGATGTTTTAAATTTGTTTTCTTTCTCCTCAGTATGCTTCTCTCCTGAAACTAATTCCTGTTCTTTCTTGCACTGTAAATCTGGGTCATGGATTCCCACTTCTAGTTTTGGCATCACAACTTCCATCGATGTGAGACTAACATCCAACTTTGGTACATCTGAAACAAATTCAGGTGAAGGCTTCAGAATCTTTACATCAATTTTGGCATCAGAGATTTGAGTTGGCTTAACAGTCATTTCAGATATTATCTTTCCCTCGGATATGTCACTTTCCACTTCAGAAAAAAATTCACTTTCTGATTGATTGCCCTTAGGCCAGGAAATGCCAAATTTTGGTTTTCGGAATTTAGGAAATTTAACTGTAAGCTCTGAGTCACTGACATATGTTTCAGAAATGGAAGTTATCCCTCCCGGCTTCAGAGGTCCTTGCTCCAAAGAATCATCATCCCTTAAAATTTCAGCATCTGTCATGGACAGATTCTCATCAATTAGAGACAGTATTTTTGATTCAGATTCTTCCAGATTCATTTGGTACTTAGTAAGAGTAATACCCACTTTATGTGATGGGGAAGCCTTTTCACTTTTAGAGGAACCAATGTCAACTTTAGAGAAACCCAAGCTAGGAATTCTGAATTTGATACTTTTAGAAATATTATCTCCTTTAGTATCAGGGAGAACATTTCCTGAAAGAACTGAAGGAGTTTTCTCTGTTACAGAATAACAATGATCTTCAGACACTGAATAATCAACAACGGACTTAGCTGGCAAATCTGGTTTAGAAACTTTAGAAAGAGAAACCTTAGGTATTCTAAAAAAAGACATTTTACCTTTACCTATATCATAATCTTTTTCATTGGAAGAATCACAAATATCTGCAAAATCAGGTGCTTGGATCTTGGCCCCGGGCAGGGTCACATCCACTTCGGCGCTTCCAAAGGGCAGCGTCACCTGGGGCTCC
>VWYK01128628.1:0-10447 GCA_013399775.1 Semnornis frantzii | reverse complement strand
AAAGCAAACAGGTCAGCTCTGATCCAAATTTCAAAGAAGGTCTGGATAGATCTCTCTGATCCATGTCACCTTTGAACTTAGTCATACACATGGAATAACCCAAATTACCACTTTGGTTTACCTTCAAGAGCAGGGTGTTTGAAACCCCAACCTTTCAACCTGTGCTGCAAAGATGGCCATCACCATGACACACGTCCTGGCTCACCTGCTTTCCGTATCTGTAGTTGCTTCTCTGGAGACACTCACTAGCTTATAAGGTGCTTAGTACCGTATGAGGGTCCCAAGCTCTGGTTTATATTGTGACTCTTCCAGTGTACATGGACACTGATCCTATCGAAGTCTCAAACTGTCATCCTAGTATGGAAATGTAAGAGATGTGTAATAGGAAACTGTCCCCATTATCTGTGCCTAGTAAGTATGTGTATGCAGTGAAAATATCATCGATTGTTTCCATCAGTTGTTTGCACCAGTGGGAGGAAACAAGCAGTTGGAGAGATGCCGTCCAAGAAGCCGCTAATGAAAAAGGAGTGAGAAAGTGAAGGTCTCGTGCTAGGATCAGTTTTCATACTGGTTGAATTATAATGGAACCTTCAAAGAAAAGGCTCTGCCTTGCACCTAGAAAACATCACAGGCCAGGAGTAGAATCAGCCTTGGATTCAATACTTAAGAGCAACTATGTGAGCTAATAACTTACGAGTCGATGAAAAGATAGGATTAACTGGGTTGAGTAAGCAGAGAAGATTCTTCTCCTGAACAACACATATGGCAGCTGCAGGGTGAAGGAAACGCAAGACTGTAGATGTGACCTGTTCAGATGAATGGACAAACTTTTGAAGATGGTTCTTGGGGCTTTTACAATGCTATATAGAACTGTCTTGCAGCCTTGGTCTTCCCAGGAACTGAACCATCTTCCTCTCCTCCATTCATATGCATTTTCTGACCTCAAATAAACAGTCATTGCTGCCACGGTCAGAGGAGAGAATGTAATGTTTTCTGTATTTCTTTTGTACTGGTGGGTAGAGTTGGCTTAGCAACTGATGATTTCTGGTATGCCAGACCAGGTGAAACTTTAGCACTATCTAAGCAATGAAACCTTTTCCTTTTAGCAGAGATGCATGTGTTCTGGCAAGCATTGCTCAGGCAGTTAACCTATCAACTTAAAATTCATCCTTCACTTTGAACTGAGTCATCCGAGTGGAGAACTGAATTCTCCAAGGTACACAGGCTTCTTCCTGCCCATGTGGGACAAGCTCACCGCAACAGCTCTTCAGAAAAAGGGGCAGTCCTGGGCTGTGTGACTCAAACAAACAGATTTCCATCTCCTGCCTTGGGATACTAGTCCACTCATAGGAAAGTTTTCCTCAAGCTGATTTTTCCTCTGCTCAGTCTCAACCCACTGCTCTTAATACTCTACGTCTTGCATTAGCCCCTCTCCACCCTGGACCTCCCTGAATGACTGATCTTGGATAATCTTCAGATATTTGCACTTCATTATTTTTCTCTCTCGCTAAGTGGCCTTGTAGCCCATAGTACTGCTTTTGTGTCATGATGGCTTTGGGTCTTGTGTTTATCTGGAATAATTTTCTTGGTGGGTTTTTTTTTTTTNGTCCAAAAATTTAAATGGGAAGAGAAATCATCCAGATTCACTCACAAGTCAGGATGCCATCTGCTAAAGTGTCTTCCAGAGTGCTTTTATTTATGGCTGACTTTCAAAACTTTGCATAATGGAAATGTTGGCACCACTTTATCTTTTTTTATGCACTAACATTGAGCTATATGGACACACCAGGGCTTCATGGGTTTGATACTTTGACTCTGTGGAAGCCCATCTGGGAATAAACAAACATCCGTTTGTTTTAACTTTCTCTTATAGAACTTCCTTTGGTTCATTAGTAATTATCCTCACCGTTATCTTATATATGTAGAATGTCAGGCATCTCAAAGGATACTTATGTCCTGGACATAGTATCCATCTGTTTTTATACTAGAAGTAGCAAATGTTATAGCAGAAGAGCCCCACGTCCCATTCAACAAATATCAGCTCCTTGAACAGGAAGATGCATTAAGGAGAAGGTGTAAAAACTCATGACAGGGCCAATGGAGGAACCTCAGGGGAAATATTTTGGAATCAGTTAAACATGTATGTTTAGACAGGGGAATCACCTTCTAATAGTAACTTCTCTCCACACCTTGGAAACAGCCTTGGAGAACTAGCTTAGCCTGCAGTATCTCCCTTTCAGATATGTAAAATTAGGTCAGGAAGAAATACTGAAATGTTGAGAGTCATATTCCAACTGTCCTTCATAAAATGGGCAATTAACAGCAGTACATACTAAGAGAAAAAATGTCTATCTTGCAAATGTTCTGAAATGCCCACATACTTCAGACACTCAGGCCACAAAAGCAGTTGTATTAGATGGATGGAATTGTAATTCACTTCCTCTTGCCATCTGTGGGGCTTTTGAGTTAAGTTCATACACAAAAGGTAGAATGACACTGGAAGCAAGAGCTCTGCTCCTTTCTCTGGAGTGGATTGTGATAACCATTTGATGACAAAGAGGCTATGCGGAAGCTCTGAAACACAGTGCTACAAGTACAGATTTCTAGCCTTGGTTCTGTGTATTACTTCTAAGAAGGACACGAAAGATAAATGGAATCAAATAGTTCATCTGTGCCATAAGACAACCTTCTCATGTGATGTTTCTAACACTCAATGCCTTCATGGCCAGAAAAGTAATCCACAAACTGAAAAGGACATAACTACTGTAGAATTTAATTTTTTCAGGAAGAAAGTTTGTCTCCATTTTGCTCCACTGCTGCAGTAACCATACCCATAGCATAAGGCTCCAGGCCACAACTGCTTAGACATTCTCACTTGCTAACTTTTTTTTCCTGCAACATATTGCATTCTTTCTAAACATCTGTTTGCACAGAGAGATGTGTTGAAAAGACTGTGGTTATTCATTTACTCACATTTTGACATGGCATCGCTGAGTGATTATATTAGCAAGGCTGATGAGTTTTCTTTATAAAGGGAAGCCCCATGGAACAACATGAAACAGGCATTGTTGCAATTTTGCTGGAAAGAAAGAGGGGAAAATTTGGAACCCAAAAAGAAGCCCTAGCTCACGGCATGTCTCCACCCAGCAACAGAAAGGCAAGCCAAGGATCTCTGAACAAGTCCTAATTAAGGCATTAAGTTCGCAGAGCAGCAGTCAGTACCAGGGGGACAGGCTGCCTGGTCTGAGACTGACATGGCAAATTCATGTGCCTAAATGGTGTAAAACCCCATTATTCCTTTGAACCGAAGTGTCCTGGACACAGCACTGCATGATAGCAGCTGGAGTTCTGCACCCACATCAGAGGGAGGGGGAGGCTGCGAGTCATGCAGCGAGCTAGTCTTCAAGAAACCTGTGCTCTGCTCCAGGTCTGGTAACTGATTTGTTATATGAAAAAAACCCAGCTGTGTAGAGTTTTGGGTTTTGTTCAGTACTTCAGTCTCCTCTCCCATATAGAGGCAAGGAGGGTGATTTGTGGCAAATCCCTGAAGATCTTATACTGCGAGGATGTTCCAGTGATATGTATTGCGAATTATTGCCATCAGCAATTTGTTTGACTGTGTAATAGGCTATTTTTTGAGATCTGCAGCCTTTCTGTTGCCTTCAAGCTCTACATCTCTAGGAAGATGCATTTCCCTGCCATTAGTGTGAAGGTCCGGCAAAAATCCTTCTTAAAGCTGAGCTTCCTCCTTTTTGTTGGTTTTTTTTTTGTTTGTTTGTTTTTTGTTTTGTTTTTGCTTTTTTTTTTTTTTTGGTTGAAAAGTAAAGCAACTTTAGAAGAGCTTTCTTTCAGCTGCTTTCGCTGTGAATTTATTGCTAGTGAAAATGGCTAGGCCAAAAGCTCCAACAGCTTTGTTTCATTTTCAGAAGAGCAACTGCAGAGGGGGGCATCGGCTGATCCCCCAGCGTTAGGCTCCAGAACTCGTGCAGAGAGTCAGCAGGTGCCTATCCTCGCCACAAACTCTGCTCTCCTTCTGAGCTGGCAAGCTGTACTGGGACAGTCTTGTCAATGCTACGTGCCATGGATCATTTCTCCTGCAGTTGTCACCAGGAGGGTTGAAGGCTGGAGGCCTGCTTTGTGTGTGCTGAAATCTACTTTAAATCCAATTTCTGGAGGGCAGATGGTCCTCCGGGGCCAGAATCTGAGATTCCACTAGGCCAAGGCTATCTTGAAAACTTGTCCCCAGTTCAACCATGTCCCCATTTTTTTTTCTGTGCTCTCATTTGGAAGCAGAGGTAAATATGCTGCCTGAGAGCATTTCGGGCTAAAAACTATGACTTATATATAGTGCCAGAAGCCACAATAGATAATCTGCTGGCTTTCACAGGAGTGAACAGCTTCCCCCCACGGTACCCCTGTGACAATCTCAGTAGAGATTAATGGTGCAGACAGATATGCCCTTTGCCAATGACTGTGCCGATGGGAAAAATCACTTCCCCTTGTACTTGTCACACCTCTCCTGCCAACAACTTCTCCCACTGCACACTCCCTTGCCCGTTTCAGCCACAACAAGCTGGATTAGTTAACTACTGAAATAATGAGTTCTTTGCAAACTTGGGCCAATCAGATTAGAAAAAAAGTTAGGAAACATTCATACCAGCAACTACTCTCAAGTGGCTTGAAACAGAACATGTGTCCACAACCTGAACATCTTTTCTTCTCCAAGGAACACATTCTCAAATAGTACAATGGTCAAAGGTCCCTGGGAAGTATATCAGGGGAAAGTTACTCTACTGTTAATTGCTTTGTTTCTTCCTGTGACTAAAATCAGAAGACTTCACTGGACTGTAAATTCCAGCCCTCCTTCCTTTTGGAGACTGAGTAGAAAAGTTCCCCATGGAAAAAATTGTAACACTAATTTGATGACCTTTAAGAGGTGGTTTCATAGCAATCCTGGAATTTTTTTTTTCTTGTTTGCTTTTTAGATTTACAGCAATGATTTACAGCCTTCAGAAGCACTGACAATCTGACTTCACAGATCTGGAGTGGAATATGCATGTTGAGTTTCTTTCTTATGGAGTAACCCATTTGTGGAAGACTCCCTGAACAGGAGGGATTCTGTGCACACACAAAGGTGCCCCATGGAGTCCCATCCTTCATGCAGCTGTGACAGCAGGGAACTATATAAGCCAGCGGACAGTGCTCATGGCAAAAAAATCTACCAGTCTGTATTTGACACAATGATCTGTCCTGTTCCTTCAGTCTGTGGGTCAGGCAGACCTGTAACTGGAGATACTGAATATGCAAGAGTTCCAGTCTGTAGAGAAACGATGTAACTGAGGGTGTGCCAGCCAGTGAGACCCTGGCTTTTATGTGATCTATTAAAAGCAGTTTCCTTTGCTCCTTGTTTAGTGTCTTAGCACCACCTTCTCACTCTGTCACATGCCTCGACGAAATGGACTTTCATGTGTCAAAATGAAGAAATTATTATACACTTATATTAATCTTTAAGGACAGCTTGAGTCACTTGAGGTTTCTCAGTGCACTGAGGTAGCAGCTAATATCTCACAGAAGAGCTCCAGCTTGCAAACATAGTGCTGGGCAAGTCAATATACTCATGTTTCTTGGATGCGTGTCAGGAGCTCACTGCTTTGTGAGACTTGGCTAAGGCTCCCAAACTCTCTCTCAGAGAATTCATCAGTACAGATAGGATCTCTTTCCTTTGTGTGTGCAAGTTTGTATTTTGCTTTGCCCCCAGCATCCATTCTGATATCATATTTGATTTTTTTACAAATCAGCCCCCCCGCAAGTGAATGGATGACTCAGAAAAAGACTAACCACACCATTTACCTCCCTTTCCTCCTTATCTGTTAATCATCTCTCTACTTTTGTGACCCAGAGTTCAATTTTCTCAAGATTTATTTTCACTTTCATTTTTGTGCTAATTAAAATTGGACTCAAAGTTTAACAAAGCAAAAACAGTCCTACTGAGGCTGGGAATCAGGAGTTGTATTGCTGCTGTCTGAGTCCAACCAGGCGGCAAGTGATATCAATTTTGCTAGAGGCTCAACAGGCCAAAAAAACTCCCAAAAGACAGAAAACACAAGATCACTCACACCTTACAGATTGCCTAACTTATCTGTTTCATTTTGTGGGGAGTTTTTTTTTTTATGTGTGCTCTTGCACTTCACAACTTTTATTTAAATCACCATTGATTTCCCCACATCTGTGTGTATCTTACCATAGATGTGTCAGCATAGCATGAGAAAAGCCATATGTTCACATCATTGATCTACTGTTTCTTTATGTGTCTGTGAATGTAATACTGGATGTGTGAGGCACAGAAGAGAAATGGGGGAATATGACTAAACTACTTTTTTCTGTTATACTTTGGAAGTTAAAGGTGCTGAATCATGTTCGGACCAGCTGTGGTATGTGTTCTACATGCACAAGATAAACTTCAAATGACCTCCCTGCAAATCTGCCTGCTCATCTCTTCTTAGTTTTGTCATTGTATATTTATAGGTGGTTGTTCACTGTGTTGGATGCTACACAAGTCATAATAAAAGGGCAGTGCCTGATCAAGAATTACCATCCAGACTAAAGAGGATGAGGGGAGAGAGAAGGTTATAGGAACCATTAGAGAGCTGGTGGCTTAACAAAACCTCCTGGCTGCATGGTCTTCTGAGCATGCAAAAACATGCGCATTGCCCTTCTAAGTGTATCTGTAGGTCAGACCAGGGCAAAATACACTTCTCCAGACCTTGCTGTGCTACCTGGAAGAAGTCTGACCCCTGGTTGCTACCAACCAAAAGGTATATGTGAGCACTCCCCAGTCTGCTGCAGTGTCAAGTCAGCTGGCACCACTCAAGCAGCTGATCCAGGTGGTATGAGCTAATCCAGATGACTTTTGCTTGAAGCAGAGCTGACTGCCAGCAGAGCTGTGGGAGAGGTAATCCTTGGCTGGAGGGCCACACCAAGCATCTGCGAGCTGTAGTGGCTTCAACCGACACTTGCCTGCTGAACATCTGCTCACAGCTATTTATAAAGTATAATTGGTACATTGGCATGATCATGTGCCCGGCTGTGAATGCCACAGGGCTTCGCTTGTGACACTGCTCCCTCAAACTGGGGCTGTCTTTGCTTTCCTCCCCAGAATTCCCAGTAAACTTTGCTGTGGGAAAGACAACAGCTGGACTCAAGGTGGAGTGAGATGGAATGGAGAGGAGAGAAAGGAGAGAGGATTGTGGTGGGGCATTTCTTCATCCTGTTCTCTCTCTGTGGTACACTTAGACACACTTGGTCTTGCATGCTACCAACTGGGATGAAGCCACAGGCAGGGAAAGCCTGAAATGGACCTGATTGTTGGGGCATGGTTTCATGGGAAACTTGGTATTCAGGTACAGGATGGTCCTCTTAGGTAATTACTCAAACTCCAGGCAAGTCCCTATCTGCAGGGAGCTGCACTTCCAGTCCATAACACTTTGGCATTATTCTACTCTCATGAGTCAAATTGTTAAGCAAGTTGACAGTCCAGAAACACGGAACAAATTATCTTTATAGATCAACTTGTTCAATACCTCCATCTTGCCTTATTTTCCCTTGTGGGATTTTTCCCTTTCAAAATTATGAAGATTATTAGGCCTGCGGGCAAGCCATGATAGCTCTCTTCAGAAAGGGCTGGGAATGATGGATGACTTTTCTATGTCTGTCCTTTCCTCCAAGTCAGTTACAAAATCCAAAAATTTCTTTCCCTGGATCTCTGTTCTGGTCTTTGACTGATCTGAAATAAAATCTTTGCACTATGAAAAAAAAAAAGGCATCTAAAGAATAACAATATTAAAACATTACCTGTTACATTCTAGGCCTTCTAGGCACAATAACTACCACTGTTGGGGTTCAAATCCCTTAGGGAGGGCTTAATCAGCACAGTTTCTTGAGTTCTTGGAATATTTTTTTGAAGAAAATGACCATTCATGCAAGAAGACCGGATGGGAGCTGGTCTTTGGATGGTAACGACACATGGCTCACATAGCGTTAAGCTTGCATCACTTTCCGTTATAAATCCTGAGCCTGTCTGGGCTCCAAACTATCGGCTCAAGGATGAGCAATATTTATTTTCAAATATTGTGCAAAATACTTTGAGTCTTTTTGGAATCCCAGGGTGAGGGGGGTGGGAGGAGGGAGGCAAGGCATACTGGATCCTTTCCTCTTTTGCAGTGCCCAAACTGTTTTGTTGCTGAAGTTCCAGACCAAAATGGGTTTAATTTTAAGCAAATATTTATCATTTCTTCAGTCAGGAGGACTGAGGCAGGAATAAAAGCATCAGTGCTTGACCTCCAGCAAGCAAGTTCAGGCTGGGCAAAAAAAAAGAAACAAAACGCATGCAGTGGATGAACCAGACTCCAGAGAGAAGCAGAGAAAGACAGGGGAGTACTCTGTGGTGGCATGGAGCTTAAACTAACAGCAATATTATTTTGTAGGAGCTCTTAAAGAGCATCCTCAGATTACACTTGGTCTTTATATGGGCACAGAAAATGACAGTTCCTCTTCCAAACCCATTATTTAATTCCGATGTTGTCTAACTGGACGTACTTTGGATAGGTCTCAGTTTCTCCAGCAGGACAAGGAGCCAGTGGAAGTGGAAAATTGACAGGCTGAGAAAGCCCATGATAGAAAGGAATTAATTGCTACTTCTGTTCTCTTTAACAAGACCAACTATTAAAAGCAAAAAGTTACCCAGGTGAGGTGGTTCCTTGCAAAGCATTTCATAAAATAATCGACAATTTGCGATATAAATATTAAAACTATTATTACTTCTGAAGATTCAGTCTTTCTTAGGCTATCCAGCAAGGTCAGCCACTTTTTGGGGAAGAGGTTGCTGATGCAGCTGTGTGTGTGATGGAGCTGCGTTACTCATGTTACTATCCTATCTCTTAAACTCCTCTACTGCTTTCTAATTTGAACATGCCCATTCATGCCACTGTTTCCTGTGGAAGACCAGGAGAAAAACTGGTCCTACATACCACAGATAACACAATTTTCTGGAATCTATTCTGATTTTCAGAAGATTTGCCATAGTTGATAGTGTTTACTTGCATCAAGATCAAAACTCATATTTATTTCAGAACTGTGAGATGATCCCCTTTCAGAGGTGTTTCTCTGAGGATCAGATGCTCTTGGTGATCATTTTGAGTAGAAGCACTACTTATCCTTCCTCTTATGCACCCCCTCCTACTACTTGGTACCATACAGCTGTGTTAATTACTACTAGAGCTAGGTCACCAACCTCTGGAGGCAATTGTGGACTCAAATATCCTAAGCTTTTATACTGACACTAGGCACACTACCCCATGAGTAGCAACCTGATTTTTACCCAGACAGTTGCTGAGCACCATCAGTCTACACAACTGTAACAAAAAGCTGGGTAGTGTTCCTATTTCTCCAGTCAGAGGAATCACCACTAGAGTAATCCACATTTTCTTCTCAGTTCAGAAGGCTTCTTTTTGTAGTTAGAGTGGGATTATGATCATTTTCCAAAGAGCCAAAATGAACCGTAGTCATTACCCAGGCCTGTGTCCATTTTCCAGGGGAAATAGACAATCTGAAAGCATTGGGTTTGGTTTAAGGTCACAAGGCTTACATTGGGAGCCTGCACGATCTCTTCTTACAAGCAGAGGCTACTTTTTTTTTCACTTGAACAAAATTCTTCACTCTCATTATACCCTGGACCTACACAAACAGTTCTGCTGTCTAACTCCATTCACTTTTGGAAACTTTCTGCAGACTTGAAGATATTTTGATCACACCTACAAAGCCTTCCACTGGAGCTTGATTCAAGTCCATCAGTTCAGGTTTCAGTCTCAGATGAGATATCATACCTCAGGCAGTGACCCACACATGGACAGCAATAGATCCCACAGTCAGCAGCTGGCCTGTGCTAATCATCAGTATCTACTGACACAGACCTCTGTACAGCTCCCTTTGCAGATCTGGTCTGTTTATAACGCAGAGGTGGTAAAACAAAATGTATTGTCTTTTGGGGAACTACTGGATAGCTTCTGCTCTTGACTGCATGATTTATGTGATCACAGAAAGAAATGTAAATTAAGTATATAAAAAGATAAATGTTATATTTTTCTCTGACTTTATTTATAGAGAAAGCCCTTGTTACTTTAAAAGAGGGAAAAGCCCTCAATCACCCTGCCCTTTCTTCCACAAATCTCTTAACTCTCTCCTTACTTGCTCTCACTTACCAAAAGGATTGCTGATGTCCCAAGCTCCTTACCTCCTTGTTTTCCTTAAAAACACATCTCCTCTTCCCTTCATTAAAAAACATTGTGCAACACCAAGGACACAGAGTAGAACTAGAAACTTTTTTCCAAGGTTTGTGCGGCATCACATGTCCTTATTGCTGTGTTTGTACTACAGGAGCATTGAAGAGTAG
>VWYK01128619.1:0-18282 GCA_013399775.1 Semnornis frantzii | reverse complement strand
GCTGGAACAGTTTTCTGAAGGTAGCCTACCACATTTTACTGCTTAAACTAAAACTTCCAAGTTATGAAAAAAAAAATCAGCCCAATACATTCTCAGCTGAACATAAAGTAGTATCCCTACCAGCTCTCCATTAGTTTTCAAAAGTCCTGGGTACTTTCTGAATTTAGATCAAGTTTTGTCATATTTCAGCACAATATATAATGATTATGACCTCTTAACACTAAAAACAAACTGCGACAGGGGAGTGAAAAATGCTCAGAATGACACTTCAGTAGCCATTAACCACAACTCAAGATATCAGAGTTCTGCTTTTAAAATAACCAACACACAAGACACAATAAAAATAAAAAAGATTCTGTAAAATTATAAGCCCTTAGACTACTGAAGCATCATTTACACTCCTCAGTTACATTTTGACTCAGCATACAAAGTGTCACTTCCATAGCACATCGTTGTCCTAAGCTTGAAGCCAGAAACTACATGAACATTTTGTGCCTTGTGTGTTCAACAGTCATCAGAAACAAGAAAAGTTCACAGTTCCGTGAAACCCCTACAGAAAATCATCGCTGATTTTGTTAGAAACCAACTGAGTCAAGGTACAGAATAAGAAAAAAAAAAATCCAACTCACATGGTGCATGGAACATCACTAGCACAGATGAATGATCTTTTATAAACTTGTCAAAATCCTCATCAGTCAGGTGATAAACTACGTTTTCTTCATCTGCCCAGGGAGTCTCCGGAGCCTGTGGCTGAGGGGCCTGTGGGCTAAAAGACAAACAGACACAGCTTAATACCAGTTCTCTGCTTCTAAGCAGTCATTTTGGCAAGTTGGCCAGCAAGAGTTTCATCTTATGTCCATATATGTATGACACATCAACCCTACTGAACAGCTTTCATAATTATACTCACCCAAAACTCCAAAGCACTGAAACTCAGATAAAATTAGAGGAAAAACAAAAACAAAAAAATCCACTAATGAGGACAGATCAGCAATGCAAGGGCACAGAGCTAGGAAATAACCAGACTACTCAATTATTTCATTGTAGCAATCACATGCATTTTGAGTCACTCTTTTAGCCTCAGCAAAATGCTCCCTTTCTCATAGTTTGTTCATGGGAGCCATCATAAATGAAAGAAAAAAGTAGCAAGCACAAGCAGTCACTCTGAACAAAATAGTGACAGGACAATTAGAGCTGACAGAAAAAGGAAGTGCAGTACTGGGACCATGAGCTAGTTAAACAGGCCATTTCCCTGGGAATATATGGTTTTACCCTGAACAACCCTGTGACCTGGGGAAGCATCATTACATTCTCACTCAGCAGTAGGCTCATAGGACTAATTCAGCAAAGCTATGCAACTGCACACTTAATCTAAAAGAGAAGTGACATGTTCTACCAACTTCATTATGGTTGCACATGAGGTTAACCATCTTTGATGGATCAGAGATAGAGAGACCGCTCAAAGACACAGTGACAAATCTGTAACTGAACCCAAGCTCCTTAGTGAAAGGACATGAGAAAATGGCCTCAAGTTGGATCAGGGGAGGTTTCAGATTGGATATCAAGAAAAAATTCTTCACAGAGAAGGTTGTAAAGCACTGGAACAGGCTGTCCAGGGAAATGGTGGAGGCATTGTTCCTGGGTGTATTGAAAAGATGCAGTGCCATGAGACACAGTTTAGTGGCGACCTGGCAGTGCTGGGTTAACAGTGAGACTTGGCGATCTTAAAGGTTTCTTTCAAAAAAAAAAAAAAAAAAGATTTGTGATTCCTCTGAACCAGTTCAGTGTTAAACAATTGTTCCTGGCTTTTATTAATGTACATTAAAAACAGTTTGGCAGATGTGAGCTAAACTAAGCTAATTAACATTTTATTTATTAAAGCTGTGTTCACATAGTAGACACCCAAACATACTAACATTCCAAGCCAGACTTTGAAGCTATTTTATCCTTGCCAGTTATAGTAAAAAGTTCCAAATACCCCCCAAAATTCCTCAAATTCTTTGGCAAAGTACAGATCTCAATGTGACCCCGTCTCTGCTGAAAGGAGATTTACTACTTTTGATTAAAATGTATTATCGTGTTAGCTGCCTGGAACAAGGAATGGCAAATGGATGATAACTCATTTATCCTGCCTTGCTCATTTCTAGGTTGAAAGCCTAGTTTGATTTAAAAAAGCACATTCAGATAGCAAATTCTGTTGATGTAAGCAACGCTTATGATCCAAGAATATTAAGCAATCCATGCAAAACTGTGATGCACACCTCTGCTGCTGCTTGTATGATAAACGAACCAAGAAACAAACATCAAAGCAAAAAGTGAAGCTGCACTTGGCCAAGCAGCTAAGAGAGAGAGAGAGGCAGGTCCCTATCCCCAAGAATTTACTCTTTTAAAACTTAAAGATAGTCAGTTTGCTTATTGCCAAGCCTGTAAGGGAGCAATAATCTGCAGGTATCCTGGCAGAGTTACGGCTTTCCAGAAAACACCTTGACACTTAATGAACTCAAGAACTGAGCTGAGTAGGCAGAGTGCAATGAACATGGACACAGTGGCTACAAAGCACTGGGAGAAAGTTGTGTTTAGCAAGGTCTGGCATGACCTATTTCAGTAAAGAAATAGTAAAGCAGGGCACAGAATGTTTATTCAAATGGCCCAATTTAAAACGCTGTGCATGCTAATAAGCCTACACAGGAGTTGGTAAGAAGCACCTCAAGGCCTGGAGGAAGCAACAAGCAAAATCTAAAACGTCATTTAAAACGGAGACAAGGCACATCCAATGCCTGAAGACTGAAAATAGAATGACAGAAGTCTGGAAGTTACCAAGAGCTAATTCAATTAAAAACAGAGAACAAGTTCTTGATTTAATTGAGTAGTTGGTGCTAAGGAAGGGCCTGAGAGGAGTCCATAAAAACAGCAAGACAAACCAAGGGGCTATTGAAGGCAGCAAGAAACAATCTGGTTTGCTTACTAGGCTGATACAGCTGTGTACCAGGCTTCAAAAATAACAAAATGAGAAAGAAAAAAGAGAAGAAAAAATGAAAAAGAACTGTGGTATGCACAAGATAGCATCTCTTGTGTTGGAGTAAGGTTGGATGATGGTTTCTCATGAAAGCATCTGAAACTACCTAAGATAGTAGCTACTGCCTATTAGGAAGATAAGAGGTGAATTATCTGTAAGACTGATGCATTAGCACATTCCAGCATAAAAAAAAGAACCACCTTCAAGAAGTAGTAGAAAAGGTGTCAGAACCCTCCATACTAGCAGCTTTTGTTCTGAGAGAAAGAAACGGGGAAAACTTTTCCTGTCAATAATTTAAATTAGCACAGATCAACCACTTTCAGCATTTTACATATAAAGGCAAAAAAAGACGTAAAGCGGCAGAGGGAAAAGAAAACAGTTGCTTTCCTGCGGTGTTTGTCTAGTGTCCACAAAAACCAAGTCATTTCATATGGCTCAATGTCTGCTGGATCCTGTTTCTAAATCTATGATGACAGCACAGGCACATACAGTATGAAAATGGATTTGCTTTGTTCACCATGGGCTGCTGTGCACACTCTGAGACTGTAGTGCCCCTACTCTGCTGAGCAACACCTCACATCACTGTGACTTCCTGATACTATTTTAATATTATACTGAAATATAACCTATATCCCCTGCAGTCTTTTAATTACACACTTTGGCTTTCTTAAAGCCCTTGCCATAGCACTGGGCTACTTGTACTGCAGATTCCTCAAGGTAATATAATATGCATTGCAGAAGACTCACCTCATATACCATCTTAACTGCAACATCAATTATCGGTAAAATTTAAGTACGCGTCATTTCTTTGTGTGATTTCCTTAAAAGTTGTACTTATACAAAATGAGGGCAAGACAACCTTATAGTAGCCTTCCAATATCTGAAGGGGGCCTACAGGAAGGCTGGGGAGGGACTACTGACAAGGTCTTGTAATGACAAGACAAGGGGCAATGGGTTTAAACTGGCAGAGGGGAAATTTAGACTGGATGTTAGGAGGAAGTTCTTTCCAGTGAGGGTGATGAGACACTGGAACAGGTTGCCCAGGGAGGCTGTGGATGCTCCCTCCCTGGAGGTGTTCAAGGCCAGGCTGGATGAGGCCTCGAGTGACCTGTACTAGTGGGAGGTGTCCCTGCCTATGGCAGGGGGGTGCAACTAGATGATCCTTGAGGTCCCTTCCAACCCTACTATTCTATAGTGATTCTATAATGATTTAAGGCTACTGCTCACATCATCTTTTGGGAAACTGATAAGCATGCACCAACACTAAGATAGGACAAACAGCTGTCTTCAGCTGTGGACTGCTGAAATATCAGCCAAAGCCCACAGTGGCTTGTTAGCAGAGATTATCATTGGAAAGAGCTTGCAGCTGTTCTGCTTTGCCTCCAGAAGCTGTGCTCACTTGCTGTCACAGCACTGATATAAAGGTACTGCATATTACAGGGATTATCTGGATATTATGTGGGCAGACAGGGGAAAAAGCCCATCCCAAACATCTAATGTTTCACACGTGGTAGCCAAGAGATAACAACATCCTTGCAATGCTGAAAAGAATAATGAAGCGCAGGTGATGAAGTTGTGTCCTTGCTCCAAGGCCTGATCATCTCCTCAGCATTGCTGGAGTTGCCATCTTGATGATTCATATCTGAAGGCTTAATGGACTAAATGAGGCTTAAAGACTATGGCTCAATTCCTCCTCTTGAATCCACTGCGCAGTAATTGCCTGCAATGTTTGTATCTCCTGAGGCTAACAGGAATGCTGCTGCCACTTCATTCGTCGGTTCCCAATCCTGAAGCACCTAGTCTATCACTGATGAAGACCCTGGGCTACCTGCAAGGATATGCATGTTCCCAGCGCAGCCACACTGGTATGGTGAAACACATTTATTCTGAGCCAGTTTTACTAAGCCATATTACCATATTTGCAACTGTCTGTTCCCTCCCATGCATTTGTTTCTTTTTATTAGTTTCATTTCGAGAACGGCTGCAGCAAACAAGGAAGAGTTACAAAGACGACAATGTCCAACAGCTGGGGCTAACTCCTAACTCCAGAGTACCTCAGCGCTTTCCAGCTGCCCTACCAGCTTCACTGGCAATGTGCTGATTTGAACTAGATTAAGAACAATTATACACACACTCACACGCTTTTTCCATCTCACTCAGCTGCTAGGCCCAGAGGATCATTCAGTCCCCAAAATATTTATGGCTGCAAATAGCCCTCTTCAGGTTAAAATAAGACACTTTCAATACCACTTCATGCAATGACAGGAAACACAGACTTTGTAAAAACAGCTAGCAATCTGGGGTGCCTTCACTCCACTTTGTCTCTGCAAGGCACTTTACAGACTCCAGCTAAAGGCAGAGGAACCAGTGAGAATTGTGCACTTGGTATGCATTTTTAATACGATAACAAACGTCAGATTTTTTACAAGGTATTATGTTCAGGCACCCAAGATCACAGGAAATTTTAGGTGGTATTTTTAACTAAGCATTTATTTTGGCCCACATACAATCTCCTGTTGCAGACAAAATACAAAGCATGCATGCTAAAACCCAAGCATTAGGCAATCTTGCTGTGCTGGTTTAGCCCACCTCAGTGGGGTAGTTTTGTTTGTTCTTCCGAGAAGAGGGAGTGAGGGAGAGATGGTTGTTCCTAAACCATTACATTCTGTAAATAAATAAGAGTACATAAAAGGTGGAGTGCATGAAGTTCACTGTCTTACTTTTTCAGCCACTCTCCTATATCTGCTGCAGTAGCACCGTAATTCTCAAAGTGGAAGAGGAACTTTCCTTTCCTGTTAAAGCAACAAAACAAGGTTTAGTCCTTGCCCTGGAAGATAAGAACATGCAATTATAGCTGAGTGTATGATTTCTAAAGTAGCAGCAAAATATAACTGACTCAAAATAGCAGATTGTAGGATATCCCCGGACATTATATTCTTCTTTTATCCTTTCGAATTCAGCAGAGTAAACATTCATCCCTGCAAGAACCTGGAAAAAAAAAAAACAGAGCATAATCATATTGATTCTTAGAATACATCAGGAACATTACAACTGTTTTTTGAAGAGTTAAGTAAAAAGAACTGAGCTCTGGGCAGATTCTGATTTCATTTATACTGTTGTAAAGCAAGGGGATCTCAGTAAAGGCAGTGGAGATTTTCTGATTTGAGGCAAAGGGGAACAGAGCAATACTTGAGCCTAGTCTACCGAAAGCACATATCAATCAGCCTGCCACCTCCTCCTTGCTCTGAAAGCATCTCTGTTTCTTTTCATTCACCCAGTAACAAAAATACCCAAAGGGAATTCTCTCAATCACACTACTTGTGCTCTTCTTCGCCTATTTGAATTTTAAGCTTCAAGCCTGATTTTTTTTTTTTCCTTCTTCTGCAAGCTGGCTTACTACATGGCTTAGTTTGCATCCAAACACTAGAAGTCCTACTCTCACCTCCCTGGTTTCCACTCCAACAATGAATTTACGATCTCAGCTACATCCAGCAGCTCTAACCAACTAAGCACTGGTATTATCCCTGTTCAAAAATGCAGTGAGTGGTAAGGGGAAAGCAGCATTACTTTGGTAGAAAAGTAAAACATGCCCTATTTCCACAAGTCCAGGAAATACTACATGGCATTTATATGCTTTAAATATATTAGTTTACCTGACCGGTACAGTGTAATGAGAATTAACCTTCTCCTATGGAAAACAAAAGGGACACAAAAGCACAGCAGTTTTTCAGACGAGGAAGTGAAACAAAGAGCCTCTCCTTCCCTTCCCATACTTTTCCCAAGCCATTCGCCATCTCAAGAGCTCTGTACCCCAAGCTTCAGGTTCAGGACTCCTGCGACTGGTCCTGCGACTGGTCCTGCACCCTGCCCAATTGTCTTCCAAAGATTCAGAGTTCCTTTGAGTCCGAGATTCACAGAGGTCATTCTGCTATAAAACTTTCAACTGCCAAGTTGCTGAGATACCACTTCATGATTGATTTGGTTTAACAGCATTGACAGCTTAAATCATTTTAGCAGTAGAATTCAAACCCCTCCACCTTCCCCCTCCAAAACCAGGATTCTCTCCTTCCAGCTGAAATGCCACATCAGAATTTAATGCCAGGTTCTTGACTGCAGCAAACCTCAGAGATCAACCAAATGTGCTCAGAGGTAGCATGAAATAAATTTTAAAGCAGAAAATCTTAATTTGATGCTCAGTCTTATCTAAGAAGCTGCTGCAAAGTCACAAAAATATATTTTGTTTCCTCTCTTCTATCCTAAGAATGGATCAAGGAAAGTTGACTGAGTACAAAACTAGGGTTTATTGTAGCTGGCCCAATCTCTTAATTAATATTTTCCTTCTAGTCCCAACAACCACAGTGACTTAATTCACATGAGATTATCCAGACAAAAATTCTTCCCTTGTTTTTTTCTCTGTCACCACTTGAGGGTAGGTAAATGCATTAAGATCAAGACACAGCGGTTGCTTTGCAAAGTGAGAATCAAGTTTGTTAACCAAGTCCCCCAAACACCAGTCTTGGTGTCTTGGATCTCACACAGGCCTTGAGCTTTCTGAGGATTTTCTGGGTCTTAAATGGGTGTTCCCAGACGTTTCAGATACTTTGCTACAATTTCACTATGTCCACATAGGCTCTAGTGATTGATATGTGTCAGTATCTTGGATTCATTTTAGTGTTCACACATCATATGAAGCATAATTAGCAAAATGACAACTACTATGGGATTCCATTTTAATGACAACAGTAATGATTTTAGTTGGTCTATAATCACAGAATCATATAATAACAGACTCTCAGGGACCATCCAAATTCACCTACTAGTCAAATACAGGATACTCCCTCTATATCTAAGCTGTTTCTGCCACGCGTTTAGCTAATTTGCTTTTAGCAAATGACTGAACAACCCTGACTTCAACTGAAGTCCATTACCTCTTGTAATAGCCACAGCAGACATGAAGATCAGTTCACTCTTTTCACCTCTGCAGTGACACTTGACATATTTCAACACTTAACTGCTCTACTTGGAGCTGCCTATAACCTAAACTAACTCTGAACCTTCTTAGCTAGCCATATCTTCTGGGCTCATGACCATTCCTATTCTACTGTAACTGCTCCCTTGCTTCAAGGTTTTCTTGATGGGATTGCTCCAAAATGGGTACCTCAAACTGCCACCTGAAGCCTTCCCAGAGCCAAGTTTAATGTAGAGATTAAACAAAGGTTTCTTTTATTTAATATCTGAAATAGGTGTAGAAACTTTTATGCTCCCAAAGTTTTACGTTTTCATCATAAAAACCTCAAACAGACAGACAAGCATCAAAGGACAAAAACACTTAAGGATATACTCAAGCTGGCCTTTACTGAGTAAAGCATTCTGGCACACTCAAAGTCTGTGGGAATTAAGGAGATGAAAGTGCTTTGCTGAGCACCAGTTTCTCTGTGCACTAGGGCCATAGTGCATTAGTGACTCTCCAAAGCTCAGCCTACCCATAAACCACAGGAATCTCTCATGCCAAGGAGTAAGATAAGTCATCCTCTTCCCTCTGCACTGTGTAATGGAATTGCAAGACCTAAACTGAGTGCAACGCTGAAAATTTCACCCTGGTTTCCTCCAAGAACAGTATTGGGACAAGACACAACCAATCCCAAGAGAACATTGCAACCTGGGACAGTTATAGTTCAACTTTTCATTTTTACGAGCCATTAAATAAGAATGCTGTACTTCATTTTCCTGCTCTAACACAGCAATAATCGCTTTTGAGCTTGGCACATTCTGACAGCTAATGGTAGGTCAGATTAAAAGGTCAAACCTTCAGCTCATCCAAACCAATCATAAAGTTTCCAGCGAAGTCTGATCTGGAGGTCAACATCCTTCTAAGGTACCCCGTGGATAATTTATGATGAGTACAACATTGTTAACTTTAGAAATGGCAACCAGTGTACACATCCCACTCAGGAAGCTAATTAGGTCAAATGTAGATGAGCAGACTGATTTTTGTAAAAGACGCAGGTGGCAGTGGCATAACTGGACTTTCCTCTGAATTGATCCTGCACAGAAAGCATCCCTGACCTCAGTCACATCCAGTACAGGCACCAGCAGTCTCAGAGCTGTGCCACAGCCTTGTCACTCAGTTGTGCAGTATTAGGCCAGATCCACAAAAAAACAATTCCAAGTGAGGAAGGAAATAATGAAGCCAGAACAGATCCAGAGTTTAATTTTTTGAGCCTGAATGTAATAAAACAAGCTGCACAGAGACATGGAAGGGATAATTGCAGGAGAGCACAGTGCTCTGCAGCATATCTTCTCTCTTGCACTACTCCCTCTAAGTGATGCTTTACATTCCTGATTCCTGCCCACTCTACACCTCAAAATGTACCCACTGTGCAAGCAGATGTGCCAACCCAAAGACCACTGTGCTTACTTTACCAAGGAGAGATAGCATTAGAGTGCTGCCTGGCTAGACAAAAATGTTCTTGAAACATCTTCAAGGGTTGTACCATGTCCTAAACAAATCTGAACAACTCCCACTCATTTCAGTTCTAAGCAAACAAGGATGTAGAAAAAGCACTTGTGAAAAAACTACTAGTTGGGAGCATGTGGGGGAGTCTGATGGCACTTGGTGCTCAGCAACAGCAATGGCCAGCACTGACCTAGTGATGAACTGCAGCATTTCATCTTTTCATCATCACAAACCACCACTCCTGAGAAAAGTTGTAAACTGGACAGTGAATGATCCAACAGGTAGAATCAGACCAAATCCAGCTAAAGCCATGAAACAACAATCCTATTTCTTTGTCACTCATATATTATTGGTATCATATAAATTATACATACAAATATACATATAAATCTGCTTAAGCACATTATAAAACCTTGACTAGAGAAGTGCCTTTGACTTGCTTAGAGATGAATAAGTGTGATTAGTGCAAACACGTGACTACATTATTGTGACTGCTGTTGACTGATTTTATTTTACAGTCAAAACTTACTTTCATTTCCATCTGGTATGACTGCTAACTTTGTTGACTGTATGCTTATGCTTAGTGGTTAGTAGCTAACAGAGAAGTCACCTTCCCATGACACTCTGATTCTCCACTAGAAAAGGGGACTGGATTGATGCTTTTAAGGGCATCCATCCCCAACTCTGCCATGAAATATCAGGCCAAAAGGCTGACCAAACTCATCATAGTAAACATCTATCTCTATTAGCATGAGCTCAAAGGGACTACAAACTCACAGAGAGACTAAACCTAAACCCAGTGTCAGAGCCTGTTTTTCCATGGCAAGAACTACACTGGATCTAAAGGTCAAGTCAGTTAACACCTCACTGTTGTTTTTTATTCTTTTTGAAACTCTAGAAAGAGAAACCTGAAGAAATCTGTAACAGTCATTCACTTCTGTTTTGTTTCATCTTGCTTTAAAATCCCCCACTTCAATAAATGTGGTTTGAAATACTTAAAGTGTTAAAAAGAATTTTTTTTTTTTAACTTCACATAAATCTTATCTTCACACTTACATATTTACCCTTCAGTTCTGTGGCTGCCTGTTGATAAGATGGCATCATTCTCTTACAAACACCACACCCTGATAAAAGAGAAATCGTGTAAGTAATATGCCAACGATTCTGTTCAGCCTGCTCTATAGGATCTATGTTCCAAAGCATATGAAACAACATGCTTTTAAACGTTAAAAAAAAAGCACCACAACTCTTTGTTTCACTAAATAAATATGAGATTATCAGTTCCTAAGGATGTTATTTCTTATTACACACTGTTATTTTTGAATATTTTTCATGCTATTCATTTTCATACTCATTTCTTATACCACTTTTGGAAAGAGTAGCACCAACTTATATTCCTCAGGCTCTGTGGTGAGGCCAGAGGGGAATGTAAGATGAAACTCATATATCAAAAGCCAGTGGAAGATGTCATACTTGTAAAGTCAAACAAGAAGCCTTGCACTTTTCTGATCTTTTAAGGGACAGAGGGAGGTATTTCAGATTCATCCCAGTTTAATAATTCTAATTTAATTTGAGAAGCACTTTTAAAACACATTAGACAGACATCAAAACTTAAACAGTGCTCTATTAATTGAGAGGATAACACTCAGAAAAATCAACAGCCCTTGTAAGATAAAATAATTCTATGTGCTGAAAAAAAATACATAGTGAGGAAGACCAGTAACGTATAGCTGGAGTGTGTTAAGAGCTGTTTGATGTTGCTCTAGAGCCCTAAGCAGATTAGCAGTAAATCACTCTGTAAGCAGCAGGCTTCGCCCATGCCAAGCGAAATATGTGTATGCACATGGGAAGGGGCAGGAGTGCAGACAGCATGAAAGAAGGGAAGCTGTGGTCAAGCACTCCAGGCACCCCTTGTGGAAACTCTTGGGTCCTCCACAGGACAGTAAGCAACTTTTTTTGCCAGTGAAGAGACAAGAGTTTTGAAAATATGTTCCAGAAAGCAGACAGATTTTGCAGCCACTGGCTTAAGATCACATCAGCATGGCTGGGAGGAACACCCTTTAGTCAGGAGAAAGAACTAATTTCTGCAGTCTTTCCACCTTTCATCTCTCTACTCATATTGCCACTGAGGTTGGTTGGTAGTGCTGATCAAAATGATTTCTTGGCATGCACAGACCATTCATTTGAAGCCCACTGAAGTCTTGCATCTTCATTTGAACTACTGGACAGACACCAAAAGATATGAACTGTTAAGATCATCTTCTGGATCCCCCAGCTATTGATCTCACTTTCCCTCCTTCAATCTCTTACCACTCCCTTCTGGAGAACCGACAAGTACTAGCCTCCCCCATCCAATCATCAGCCTTATTGTCCTTCCATTCCTAGCTCTGTTGCTGCCTCAAACTCTTTGCTTCCAAGCTCACTTCAGTACAACCTCTCCAGGCCACACATTTCTGGGTTACACAGATCAGGACGCTGTCAATCCACATATATCCCTATACAGGCATAAAAGGGTAACCTCAGAAAACTAATTTGGTTTGGATCTTTCTTCTATTTTGTCTCAAAAGCGGGGAGGGCTTAACTAAAAAATATTGGTCTTTCCAGCATTTAACACTTCAATTCTTCCAAGCCACGTTTTCAGTAACGTTCTAAACAGTTCCTCCTTTGTTGCCAAACTCAGATCTTATCCTGCAGAGGTCTTCTCTGGCAGAATTAACTACAAATAAATATGAATGCCCAGAAGTATAGCTAATTTTTCGTATTTAGTGCTGTCTGACTTTATAATGTGGGTCTGAGAGCACAGTGATTGGTCTCCAAATGGCAGGTAATATCTTCTAAGGAAAGTGTGCCTTTGCTCAGAGTCATTTTACCCAGACCAACCATTGCTGAAATATTAAAGAAACTACATTTAAGTTTGCAGTCACTTTCATCTCCCTCTGCACTGGTACATAATGAAAGAGCCCATTTCCTATGAATCTGCCACAATGCATCTAAAGCTCCTGCATCTAACAAAGCAGAGAAGCAATGCAGATATCTTCCTGTAGCTTCCCAGACAAAGCCTCTGATGTGCTCTCATGCCAAAGATCCCCCTGAGTCACTCCTTACTAGTAAAGCTTAATTTCCTTTAGTGACCAGCCTTGATTTGCTGCTCCAAGTTATAAAATGTAGCACCTGTATGTAACGAGTAATTTCAGCTGCCCAAAACAAGTATTTTCATGCTCTATGTATTCTGTCTCCAGTAATGTGAGTAAGAAAAGAAAACTGGACAAGAACCAAGTCAGAAGGTCTGGTGTGTTAAATAAAAGATGAGGGAGTTAAGAATTGTGAGAGGGGAGAAAAAAAACCCTTACAAGTAGGCTTCTTTCACAGCAGTTTAGAAAGCAGCAAAAGTAGTACAGCACTGAAGAATAGCAGGTGTTTTGCCACTTCAAAAGGAGAGAAACTGGAGGGAGGAGGGTTTCTGGGGGAATGGTTCAAAGAGAAGGATGGGGTTAGAAAAAGCACATTTCAGGAAGAGACTCAGTTGTAGAAAACAATTACTCATGATACAGGTAAACTGTGAAAACACTCTGCAGCTGAACTCTCCCTGAAGGGGCAATTTACAGGCAGAGCAGGCGTATCATCTCCTGCTGATGCTGAGGTAGTAGCAGTGACTGGGAACGACCACATGCCAGGCCAGGCCACACAGTACCACCCTGCAGAGTTTAAAGGTACGGAGCTGCAGCTAACTTGAAAAGACATTCTTTTAGTGACGCATCAAACTAAGTCTCGGGCAATTCTAGCCATCTTGGCAGTACTCAAATGAGACTAAAATGGTACAATGGCATTTCAAGCAGTAATTACAAGAGCAAATATGTTGAGAAACATCAGAGAATGCTGTCATGAGACACAGTTTTAAAGAGAATAGCCAGCAAATTGCTAGTAGTACCTAACATGAATTTCCCTACCAGGGCAGTGTTGGGAGTCCTTTCTAGTCTAGGTCATGCATTCATTCCTTTCTCACAGCTCTCCTGCTCTATCTGAGCAATGACTCCATGCTCAATGCAACACTATCTTGTTTTAAAGAAGAAAGCTTCTCATATACCAGTAACCAGAAAACTCAAAAAGCAGTTGTAAATATCCAAAATTAAGGAAAAAGCAGCCAATGCAATTAAAAGATAGCGGCAATGCAAAGTGAAGGTCACAAAAGGAATGCAATAATTTCCATCTGCTCTTCTCCTTCCTGACTCCACCATGATATTCCCTCCCCTGACCTCTACCTGGAGCAAGGAAGAACTAGTAAGATGTCTTTTTTTTTTTTCCCCACCTCCACCATGTCCTCTAGTGATCTTGTGTTTGTGTGGAACCAGTTTCTTTTACACTATGGTCCAAACCACAAATACAAAGAGTGTGCAAGACCCATTTGCACCTACAGTGCAGGCCAGAGTGTTAAGCACGCTCAGATTTATGAGCACTGACACATACAGTGTTTCTGTCTTTTACAACACAAATCTAAGAAGGACAATGGGTAAAGAAATGGGTAACAGTCTTTCCCAACCATAGCAATTCTGTGAAATTACAGAAAATAGCTGCTTAAAAGAACAAGAGCAAGAGCCGTCATCACAAAGAAAACAGACAAGGCCTGAATACAGGCAATGGACACCTAGAGGAAAACTGAGGACCAACAGGTAGAACAGCAAAGGAGTGTGTGCTGGTTTGAGCTAATTGGAATATTTTAATAGAGAAAATTATACTATAGGATGGGAAGGTAAAACAATGGTGATGTCTTCTTCACTCATAGCCTTGCAGAGATGTTTACAAAAAGATAAGAGAGTATCTCGAGCAGGCAGTCTGGGTCACGGGGCAAGCAGTTTCTTGGGCTCTCTAGCAGCTCTGGTTTCTCCTCTCTGCTGAATAACTTCACTAACCACTTTTCTTCTAATCCTCCCCAGCCGATCCTCCTTGCACGTAAGCCAAACCTTGGGGTAAGGTGTGGGGGTGGGGAGAGAAGGTGGAAGGGTGGTTGGGAGCCCCTCCTGGGGTCTCTGATTTCTGGGAGGGGTGTTGTGTGTCTGTATTACCTTAAACTTGTATATTTCTGTAAATATTCCTGTATATAGTGTATATACCTGCTTGTATATTGTGCTAAGCTGTAAATATAGCTTCATCTCTTAACTTCCAGCCCGGCTGAGTTTTAGTCTGGGTCATTTTACAAGAGTGGGGGGGCGGGGAACGCCCAAACCATCACAGAGTGGAATGGGAACAGTGGGACAAGGTATCAGTGAAGCATGTAGAGTGAGTGTTCTAGCCAAACCTGGACATCTCTCAGTGGAGAATGGAGGGGGAGTTGACAGGGTATGTTGGGTTACTTACATGGAGCATAGAACATCATCAGAAGGGGTTTGTCTTCCTTCTTCAGAAGCCTTTTCAGTTCCTAGTGAGTGAACCGAAGAAAATAAAACCAGATCTATACCAAGAGACACTTTTTGTTGCATTACAACTTCGTAAAGTTAATATATATATTCATAGAATATCGGCTTATTTATTTGAGGGAAGAGGAGTCATCTTTTCAACAGACGAGGTGTGAGTTTCTTTTCTTTGCTCAACTGTAACTTGAAAGAAGATGACAACATTTCTTATAGACTCTGGTAAATATCCTAGACCAGGATCTTCACTGTTAAGATGCAGAAGTTGCATATCTTGCTTTATTCTGAGTGCAGAATCAGATGGGAAACCTTTTCTTCCCACATCCATCCAAAAAGCCATACTTTAATTCAAAAAGTCAGACACAGTAACAAACAAAACATGTTCAGTTTTCACACTATGAAACCTTTGTTGAAGCTATGAGAAGCCACAAGCAAAGATTTTTTCAATACCAGCATGACAGAGAAACCAGGTAAGTTTTCAAATTGAATGCAACCCTTGGAAGTGTTGTAATAAGAGTATAGAGGGTGAACATTAAATATTAATCTTCTTACAACAACTGAATGTCAAAATAACTGTTTCTAATACTAAAAATGGAAGCTTGAAAATTGTAAAGGTCCTTTTTGAAATACCAGCTCAAATCAAATCAATTAAAGTTTTTTTTTAAAAAAAATCTATAGACTATAAAACAAACACAAAAGACCAAGCTGATTACATTAGAGAGAATGTAATGGGAAGCTCTGTGGTGGTACTGTTTTTTAAGGTAGTTTTCATTACATTTTCTGCTTTCCTACTTAACATCAAGAGGATAGTCACAATCACAAGACCTGCATGCTGCTCCTTCCTGCTTCAAAGTTCCTGAGACCACCTCACATGAAGGAATCTAAGTTTTAATGGCAAGTTGCAGTTGTAAGAGCAACAGTTTATCTCCTTTTAGCTCCTATTTTCACCTTGTTATGATTGCATCTTGCAAGCTGCTACACTTTCCTGGGACAAACAAGTATCTTCTAGCACACCATCCACGATGCTTTCATTCTTGCCATCTAGCTGACAGACTAGTATCATGACCACAGACTTAGGGTCAGGTTCTGACCACCCACCCCCGACCCAGGAGGGTTAACTCTTTACACCACATGTGAGAGAAAGGTGGGAAGCAGAAGACTTTGCTATACAGTTCGGACAATCCACGAACTTTGTCAAGTCACTTAAAACAGTTTGAAGGCTTTAAACATCCCTTCCAAAGGAAGGAACTAATAATGGTGCTTCGGCAAGAGCTAACACAAACATACACACTTCCCTTCATCCCATGTATTTAGAAAAACACAGTTAATGTACCTTTTCACTGTCAACATGCACAACATCTTTGGCTTCAGGATCCTCCTCCCACAGCGGGGCACCTTCTGGATCCTTGAGAAAGGCCACCACAGACTGTAATAAACAGAAAAAAAAGCTTTTAAAGCAGAATGAACCATCTAACATCCAATCCAGAATCCATGCTGTCATGCAAATCCAGTTAGTGCCTTTGTTTTTCTTATCATTTACTCATCCGTTCTAATTCAGGAGAACACAAGTCTCCTATTGCAGAACCAAGTGACACATGGGCGTGTACCTTCCTCATAAGCAGTTTCCATTTCCACTATAAACCAAGGGAACCTAGTGTGGAAATAGACCAGCACACAGACAGGATCCTTCAGAGAGCTCTTTCAGTGGTTAGATCTGAAATACTTCCACTTGGCTTAGCAGGAAAGATCTTTATGTGCAGAGGTCAGGTTCCGATGCCCTTCGCTATACCTGAGTAACCTTTGAATCCAGTAGGACTAGTTGAAGGGCACACTGGTACTTGCTGTGAGCAAAACCAATGAACTCTACACTCAAAGACCAAACTGCTTGTTTAGTCAAGGGAAGAATAAACCACCAATAGTTCCATCTTCTAGGTCAATTTGCCTAAAAAATCCATTGTGTGCTGTTTCAAGTAAGATAGTAAGAAGAAAATGTGACAAGTGGGAAACACAAGACCTTGTTATTGTGCAGCTTCCATATTCAGCAAGCCTAATCCACAGGCATGCATACTTCATAACTGTTTCTCCTCACATGCAATCAACAATCCATTCCAGCAGTATGCAAATACTTTCTTTATCTTAGGGAAATACTCTCTAATAGTTCTGATTTCAGCCTCAGATTGAGGGAAATCCCAGCACTCTGGAGTCAATGAGATGCTCTCCACAGATTCCAGCAACTGCACTGCCCTCCATTTACAGTTGTACATGGAAACGTAGGCTTGATCACCATTGTTCTCTATGTCTGTGCTCTAGGAAACACTTGGTATTGTGTTCATTCACCACCAAGACTGACCCCTTTCTTGCTCTGTAGTATTGATCGTAGGTACATGGCCATTCCCAGACAGGATCCCTGCCACACCAGTAACACAGTGAGGTAACTGAGAGGCTTCCTTTAGTCTAGGAGAGTGTGGATGATGCTGCCACAGCACTATGTGAACTTACTTGGAGTCAGAGCAAAGCTCCATTAAAGCCTTTTCAAGTCCACTGGATATTTTGCCAAAGTAGCTCAAAACTGAAGAGCATAGCTGAGTATATACTAAAACACACCAAGAATATCAATCTAAAAGCCTAGGTTTGTCCTCTACCTTCAAGAGCAGGTTACCAGCACACCTGGTGACATGTGCTGCTGAATCAGTCTCAGGGACACTTTTGCCATTGTTTGCTACCTTTAGGAGGGCTGCCTGGTAAAACACCCCAGCAGTTTATCAATAGATAGTGGTGTTCATCTAATTTTCCTGCATCTCAGTCAGTACTGCAGGACTCAGGAGGACTCAGAGCTTGGAGTACAATTCATTTATTGCATTTATGTTTCTGCCTACTTGCACAGCTAATATTGAAGAGATTTGTCTTATCACAAGAAGCAGTATAGAATAGTCACTAGACAGACAGTAAAGCACTTAATGTGCATAGTAAGAAGACCTAGGGGGTGAGGTAGCAGTGTTGCTTCAGAGAAAGGAGGAAGGTAGGGAAATAAATGAAGTTACAGCTGGAAAAAAGATAAAACTAGAGACATTAATATCCCAAATGATGCCCTAAGAAGAGTTAATAATCTATGGGGAAAGAATAGAACCAAATAGTAGAGATGCTTTGCATTTAGGAAACCTACAAGTTGTAGTCACTCTAAGTCTACATAGACCTCAAAAAATACACTAGAGGGGAGGAGAGAGGGGGCAGTGTTTTAAGAAGCTAATGAGTACAATTGATTCTGCTAGTTTCAAGAATTCCTGCATGCCAAGTTCAATCAGGTAGAAACAGATGTGGTTAGAGGAGGGGGGATTAGAGAGACTTAATTCATCCAGTCTCTCCCTCTCAGCCAAGACAGAAGAATTCTTGATGCGTAATGTGTA
>VWYK01128616.1:0-15574 GCA_013399775.1 Semnornis frantzii | reverse complement strand
CCTGCCTAGGCCTACCACGAAACTTACTGAAACAGGCAGAACATGCACATCTTTAGACTGTGAAAAACAATGCCAAAACTATGAAGAAAATTACATACAGTAATTATTAAACTACATCAAATAGTCTCAAGATAGTAATAATTTTTCATCTACTTACTTATGGTCTTAGAATTTTCCTCATGAATGTACTAAAGATTCATCTTTCCAGCCTCTTGATAAGAAAATTTACATGAACAGTGAGTTCTCAAAGGATTTCTCAGATGTTTTTAGTGAAAACTCTGCAAGTATGCTCACTATCAAAATGGAAAAAAAAACAAAGCAAAAAACCAAACCAAAACAAAAAACCAAACCAATCAATAATAAAAAAAAACCCCAGCCCCAACAAAACCACAAAAAAACACAAAACAAAACAGAATACCCAAGAAGTTGTTGGTTTTTTTTAAAAAACAAGAGACTGAGATGCTGTGTGCATAGTTATGTAATGTACTTCATGCAAGGTGTTAGGCATTATTTCTAAAAATCAAGAATTATCCTTATCCAAAAAGCATTTATTATTATTATTAGCTGTACCATAAAGTATAATAGGACTAATATGTCTGACTACAGTTTTGAGATTATCCAGGTTTGAGTAAGTGTTTCACTGTTGTACTTCTTGACAAGGTTGTCAATATGTATGTTATTTTCTCTGGAGTTTGATTATTTAGAAAAATATGTTAATGGCACTGCATAGTCTGGGATATAATTCAAGACTTCAATAATGTCTTTTATTGGAAGAGCTGTCTCTGGATAGACAATGCAATTTCTTTAGGGATAAAGATACATGGGAATATACGAAAATAAAATAAACTGAATTAATTTTCACCTATGCAATTACTTACGTGTAGGAGTTTTTTTTAATTGGTTTTCAGACTGATCTCTCTGTCTGTGTATTTGGTTTGGCTGAGATGGAGTTAGTTCTCCCCACAGCATCTTTGTAGGGCTGTGTTTTGTAGCGGTAGCTGGAAAGAGTTCCAATATCACACCTGTGTTTCGGCTACTGCTGAGTATGAGAGCTGTGCTTTTCCAATATCCCCTGCCCACCCCAAACAACAAGCTGAGGGGTAGACAAGATTCTGGGAGGAGACACAGATGACCCAAACTGGCCAAAGGGATATTCCATGCCACATGACATGAGTTCAGATATAAAAGCTAAGTGAAAGAAGGAAGTGTGAGGATGTCTGTCCTCTAGAGCATCCACTACACCTATTGAAACCCTGCTCCTGGGATGTATCCAGACATCTTCTGCTGATGGGAAGTAGAGAAAAATATTTGTGTTTTCTCTTGCTTCCACACATGGCCTTTGCTTTTGCCCTATTAAACAGTTTCCATCTTGACTGTCCCAGGTTGGGAATTATGGGGTTAAGAAAGTCCTCTTGGGACTTTGTGACGGTTTGGGAGTTCCCCGCCCCCCCCACACTTTGAAATGACCCAGACTAGATCTCAGCCGGACTGGAAGTTAAGAGATGAAGCTATATTTACAGCTCAGCACAATATACAAGCAAATATATACAGTATATACAGGAATATTTACAGAAATATACAAGTTTAAGGTAATACAGACACACAACTCCCCTCCCAAGTATCAGAGACCCCAGGAGGGGCTCCCAACCACCCTTCCACCTTCTCCCCACTCCCACACCTTACCCCAAGGTTTGGCTTACGCGCAAGGAGGATCGGCTGGGGAGGATTAGAAGAAAAGTGGTTAGTGAAGTTATTCAACAGAGAGGAGAAGCCAGAACTGCTAGCCCGAGACCCAAGCAACAAGCAAGCCAGAAAGCAAGTAAGTCCCTCGTGACCCAGACTGCCAGCTCGAGAGACTCTTATCTTTTTGTTTTGGTTTTCTTATACCTAAACATCACAGCAAGCCTCTGAGTGAAGTAGACATCACCACTGTTTTCCTTCACAGCCTTTAGTACAATTTTCTCTATTAAAAAATATTCCAATCAGCTCAAACCAGCACAGACTTGAAGATTGTTATTCAATCCCACAATTCTGCTATCTCTTCATAAGCTCACGGCAAGGCCAGCTTGTTCTCTTTTCCTCCCCCTCCAGCCTTCTGCCGGGCAGGAGCTACATTATCGGACAAACATGTAAGGATAGGCCTGGTTGGGGCCTGAAGAGGCTGGGGGGGAGGACTGGAGCCCTGGGGATGATAGGTTTAGTGTTGGGTTGGGGGAAAATTCAAGGGGGCTTGCTTATGGATTCTGTATCTGCCTTGTAATTTCTATCTGCAATTCTCTCCAAATACAATTCTGTGTTTTTTCTCCAATTCGTTTGAGAGCTTTATTCTGTCAGTTTCTTTAAACCCACGACATTGACCCATGGACCTTTTATTATATTTACCCCTGTTCATCTGAGTGGCTTTGGAGGGCATTTGGCCCCCAACCAGGGCCAAAACATCACAGTCTAATACAATTTGGGCTTGGTGATGAGCAAGAGAATTTTACCATCATGTAAACGGGCATTCAAAACCACTTCTATTAAATATTCAATATTCTAATCTGAGTGTCTGGTAGAGGGAAAAAAAACCCCAAACCTCTAAAACTTCTTTTAAACATATTTAATCTTTGTTACTAAATAAATTTTCTGCAGGGTCTTGAGAAAATATTACCTTTGTGCTTTTTAATTATTTAGCACTACGAACAGGTAAAAAAATGCTATATCTCAGCTCTCCAAAATTTACAGAAATAAAATCCTGCTATAGAACTTGACTACAGATATTTTTCAGAATGCTATAATTTAGTTCCGTTCCTTTAGGTGTTAGCTCTGATTAACCTGAAAAGGCTTATTTCATTCCTTGGATTCTTTAACTAGCCAGGAGTCATCAAAACAAAAATGGCAGAATGCCAAAAGCACACCAGTCACCATGAATCCAAGATAAAGCAGAAGGGAACTAAGATTCAGGAGAAGTCTTTCAACAGGATTTAACAATAAAGACTGTTTTATCAGGAGTAATCTGGGACACAGGAAAGAAGACTATTAACAAGGAAGATAGATCAGAAAATGTCTGGAAAACACAGAGTAATTTATTAAGGATGAGGCAGCATAAGATAGTATAAATAAAACTGGATTTTGAAACATTAGGTGACTCACAGACTTTTCAAGTAGAAAGTATGGTTTAATACTGTGGGACTACAAGACTGTGTGATGGTTTGGAAGTTCCCCACCCCCACACTATGAAAATCACCCAGACTAGACTCAGACAGCTGGAAGTTAAGGACTGAAGCTCTATTTACAGTTTAGCACAATATACAAGCAGAGATATACACAATAGACAGAAATATTTACAGAAATATACAAGTTAAAGGGAATACAGAAACACAACTCCCCTCCCAAAAATCGGAGTCCCCAGGAGGGGCTCCCAACCACCCTTCCACCTTCTTTCCACCCCTCTGCCTTACCCCAGGGTTTGCCTTATGTGCAAGGTTGAGTTTGGAGGATCAGCCAGGGGAGTTAGAAGTAAAATGGTTAGTTAGGTTACTCAGCAGAGAGGCCAGAAGCTCCCAGAGAGAGATACAAGATTCTCTGTGTATGTTATCTATGTTTGTGTCCTTGTTCTTACACATCTCAGCAAGCCTATGAAGTAGACATCACCATTGTTTTTTTTTTTTTTCTCAGCCTATAATCTATTTTTTTTTTCATTAAAATATTCCAATTAGCCTCAAACCAGCAGAGACTGGCACTGATTTACTGTTCTTAAAAGAAGATGAAAGGGTAACAGAGAAGTACTTTAATTTTTTGATAGAATGCATTTCATATATGCATGCATGTCAGTCTCTAAAGGACCATCATCACTACATTCATCAATACTGGAATTATAGATGAGATGGTGAGATCCATAAAGTCACTTAGTAGCAACAGTAGCCCATGTTCTGACTAAAGTGTTATTCACAACGCTGAAGTACGTTGCCTCACTTGCACCAGTGCCATATGACACATCCTGTGTTAAATGGACTGAATAAGAACAAAAAAAAACAATAAATAAAAAAGGAAAGACTGAAAGAGTTGATAATGCTGGCTGATTAACTTCTGAAGACACTTTCTTATGGGGTAGAGGAGATAAAAGTTATTGCATTCTCTAGAGAAAGCAAAGATTCCTCCTGAAAAGTCAGAATTTCTAGTCTTTGGAACCATTACTTATTGGTTGCAGATCCACCCAAAATTTTCCTTACAAAACTTGATGTGCCAGAGGAAGGACTAGTCTTGGTTCAAAAGCTACAGCATCTTATAATTTGGAAGGGCTCAGAACCTTTACTGACAAATATTTGCTGAGACATAGCTTGATAATAGACTGGATGTTAGAAGGAAGTTCTCTACAGTGAGGGTGCTGAGACACTGGAACAGGTTGTCCGGAGAAGAGACCTTCTAGTAGTTTTCCAATATCTGAAGGGGGCCTAGAGGAAGGCTGGGTAGGGATTATTTACAGGATCTTGCAATGGCAGGACAAAGGGCAATGGGTTTAAACTGGCAGAGGGGAGATGTAGACTGGGTGTTAGGAGGAAGTTCTCTACAGTGAGGGTGGTGAGACACTGGCACAGGTTGCCCAGCGAGGTTGGGGCTGCTCCCTTCCTGGAGGGATTCAAGGCCAGGTTGAATGAGGCCTTGAGTGACCTATACTAGTGGGAGGTGTCCCTGCCTATGGCAGGGGGGTGGAACTAGATGATCCCTGAGGTCCCTTCCAACCTTACCATTCTATGATTCTATGATAATGTCAAGCTCCTAAAACTCAATTGTGACTTATACATTTCACTAAAAGAAAGAGGCACACTGATTCAGTTACAAAATCCACACTTATTAGATTTACCCTCTTCTGTTTCTTGGTTTTCTTTTGTACTCCTTTTATTTCAATTATTCACCATGGAAAGATGAGTTCTTAATTCAATAGGCAACAAATGTTAACGCTTGCGCAAGTGAAGATCTGAAAATCTCTTCAGCTCCACTCAGAAAAGATAAAAACAAATCTAAAATATATTATTCAAGACTGCATTCATTTCATTATGTAGGTTAGACAAGTACATACCACGCTGCATTTGAAGAGCTGGATTTGGTTTGGCCCAAAGTAGGAAACTGACTGTGAAGCATTCATTGGAATAAAAAATTCTGTGGCCTTAGTATTACCTCACACCCATTTTTACCCATTCTCATTTCTAATGGTCTCATTTGAACATCATTTTTTTTCTCTATTCATCTTTCTGCTATGAAAGCCTTTAAAAACATGGGTTCTCTGAAGAAGTGATGGATGGCATGCCTTAGTATATCTGAAGTATTTTTTATTTTAAGCACTGCATGTATATACTGGGGATAAGCATAATTTTACTCCAACTGAGAGAACTGCATTAAGCACAAACTTCAATTGAAAAGTTCTCTCTAATGACAACCTACAGCAGAACTAATTTAATGACAACCTAGAGCAGAATTACAAACCATGCAATCATTCCTATCAGTCTTTGAGCTTTTAAACTATCATCATAAATGTGGAAGACAAGTAATGTTCATTACATTCATTAAGGGAGTAAATAGCTAAGATTTTATACAGGTGCTGTGGTCTAACCCCAGCCAACAGACACAGACCTACACAGCCACTTGCTCACTCCTCTTCAGTGGGAGTGGGGTAGAATGGGAAGGGTAAAAGTGTGAAACATCACAGGTTGTTATAAAGAGAGTTTAACAGTGTGACTGGATAGGGTAATTAATTACTGCAAGATGGTATTTAAAATATTAACATATAGTTTATTAATATTAAATATTCAGAACTCGCACCACCCCCATCACCATTTAATAATAATAATAATAATAGGCTCTTTGCAACATTATGGAAACAATATACAGGTTATAATAGGATCTAGAAATAGCTATTAAATATAAACATTAATTGAACTCCATTTTAAACTGGCAGAGAAGGCTTTGCTCACTAGATGGACACAAGGAGCAACTTTCTGCTTAGGGCAGAAGGCAATTAATTACAAGAGGATTTGGTATTTACTCACAAAAAATATCTAACAGTACCCAAGGTGGGGTTGCTGTCGGTAGCTGTCAGAGGCTTTAGAGTTTCCCCAGGTTTCNGGCAGATAGCCAAGATTTGGCCATATTAGGTGAAGCCATAGGCTTGCTTTACCCTTTTTTTGGCAGAACACAGCCTTGCACAAGGCAACCCTGTGCACCTTGTTTACCACAGGGTCTGGGCAGGCCACAGACCCCAGTGGTTCCAGGCCCTTTGCCCCTTTTCCCGCAGTTGCTCTCCCCAAAACAGCAGGAGGGAGAGCAGAAAAGCATGTCTGGGCAAGCCAGGAGAGGTACAAGCCCAATTTGGCCTGCTTAGGCCTACCACGACAAACAGGGAAACCATAAGCTGCATGCTCAGGCAAATCAAAACAACGTCTTCAGGCATTGCTTCCCATCATCAGACAGTCCAGAGGTCTTCAGGAAAGCAACTCTTCACCACACATAATAGTTACTTTGGAAGACGAAGGCTCCAAACCTTCCCTCTTCCTCCTTTCTTCTCTATGCCCAGCTTTTATCACTGAGCACAAAGTGTGGTTTGGGATATGTCAGGGGTCAGTTGGGGTAAGCTACCCTAGCTGTGTCCCCTCCCAACCTCTGTGTATCCCTAGACTACTCACTGGGGGGCAGGGTGAGAAGCAGGAAAAACCTTAATGCTGTGTAAGTGTTGTTCAATAACAGCTAAAATATGGGTGTGCTCTCAGTATTGTGGTGGGCCCAAATCCCAAACAGAACCATACAAGCTACTATGAAGAAAATTAACTGTTAGACACAAACCCAGCAAAACAGGTAGCTTTTTTTTTCTTTTGTTTTGTCGTCTTTTTTTTTCTTTTTTACTCTTTCTTTCTTTTCTTTTCTTTTTTACTCTTTCTTTCTTTTCTTTCGTTTTTTTTTTCCCTTCTTTTTTACTTTTTTTCTCTATTCAGGAGAGAGAGAGTGGTTAAAGAGAAATGTGAAAAAGAACTAGTAAAAAGATATGTTACTAGTCTGATCCCTCAGTAGCATAAGTCTAACTGATGTCAGCCACGGTGGGTAAAGGTCATCAGAAGCATGGCTTCTTGCACTTTAGATGTAAGATATAAATCTTTGACCCTTGTAGTAAATTAAGAAATTTGATGGACACATACTTCGTACATGATGAGAGAAGGGAGAAACATATGATGCAAAAGACTATCAGGTATGTTGCTTAAGGTAACTAGTGACTCTGTGGTGACAACCATGATGCAACAAACTTTGTAGAAGACAAAATCCTAGTAAGTTCTCCTTGCAATAATCATCTAGTAGAATCACCTTCCACTGTTATAGCTTCTTTAGACAACCATGATGCAACAAACTTTGTAGAAGACAAAATCCTAGCAAGTTTTCCTTGCAATAATCATCTAGTAGAATCACCTTCCACTTTTATAGCTTCTTTAGACAACCATGATGCAAGAAACTTTGTAGAAGACAAAATCCTAGCAAGTTTTCCTTGCAATAATCATCTAGTAGAATCACCTTCCACTTTTATAGCTTCTTTAGACATCATGCATTCCTAGATGATCAAAACTAATCCATATAGTGTTTACAGTGCAGTAAAGGTCTCTCTTATTTTCAGTCTTTGACTGCTTTCCCTTACAACACACCCCTGTTCAGTGTGGGTCTATTTTACTTTAAAAAAGCAAAGTATTGTCTTTTAGTATAAGACATCACACCAATTATTTCTGTGTGTTTAACAAAGCTATACAAAGGAAAGGGAAGGATATGTATTTAGTCAGTGTTTGCCACTGTGTACGCTGTACGCAGAAACACAAAATCACAGAATTAATCAAGTTGGAAGAGACCTCTAGGATCATCAAGTCCAACCTATCATCTAACACCTTCTAATTAACTAAACCATGGCGCTAAGAGCCTCATCCAACCTCCTTTAAACACCTCCAGGGATGGTGACTCCACCACCTCCCCAGGCGGCCCATTCCAACAACCAATCACTCTTTCTGTAAAGAACTTCATCCTAGTGTCAGCCTAAACCTGCCCTGGTGCGGCTTGAGACTGTGTCCTCTTGTTCTGTCACTGGCTAACTGGGAGAAGAGACCAACCCCCACCTGGCCACAATCTCCTTTCAGGTAGGTGTAGAGAGCAATAAGCTCTCCCCTGAGCCTCCTCTTCTCCAGGTTGAACACCCACAGCTCCCTCAGCCACTCCTCAGAGGGCTGTGCTCCAGACCCCTCACCAACCTTGGGGCCCTCCTCTGGACACGTTCAAGCACCTTAACATCTTTCTTAAATGTAGGGGCAATACTATACATAGGATAGAAAATTAAATGGAAAGAATAAAATAATTCCAACAAATGCATTTTATTCAATGAAATATTTTGCAGTTTATTTACTTACATTTTTATTTGGCCTCATAATTATAAAAATTCTAAACCTGGTAGTTGAAATTAATTCAGTGGAGAAAAGAATATTTGATATTAACAGTGCTAAAAAAAAAAAGATTGCTTTTTTATGCAAGTAAATATACTCAGACCAAAGAATTTTACACTGTTCATTCCCCTTACTGTATGACTTACAGACAAATATTCTACTAATAAAAGAAAAACAGAAGAATTGGCCATTTTTGCAAAACCATTCAAGCCTCTAACTGATTTTTTTTTGCTCTTCATTGCCTCAGAGAAGTATGCAAAACAAGAGCAGTAATTCATTTGCTATTTCTTCAGTTCTTGAACTCTTGCCAGAAACCTCTTATTTTGTTTACACAATTTAAGAGAAGGAAGAGAGCATATGTGTTCTATACTCATTGAATTCATCGAGGNTATAAGGTCTCCTGGAAGCCTTCTCTTCTCCAGGCTGCAGAGCCCCAACTCTGTCAGCCTGTCCTCATAGCAGAACTGCTGCAGCCCTCTGAGCATCTTCGTGGCCCTCCTCTGGACCCACTCCAACACTTCCATGTCCTTCCTGTGCTGGGGGCTCCAGAACTGCACACAGTACTCCAGATGGGGTCTGATGAGAGCAGAGCAAAGGGGCAGAATCCCCTCCCTTGCCCTGCTGGCCACACTACTCTTGATGCAGCCCAGTACTCGGTTGCTGTCTGGGCTGCATGTGTACACTGCAGGCTCATGTTGAGTTTTTCATCTACCCAAACCCCCAGGTCCTTTTCCTCAGAGCTGCTCTCCAGCCATTCACCACCCAGCCTGGAGCTGTGTTTGGGATTGTATATATCTTAACAAATTAACCAATATTTAATTAAGCTGGACATGGTCTGATGACTTAGGAAGGGGAATGCTGCCCAGTTATGAATGCATGGTAAAACCACAGTATATAATGTTCAGCCCTTTCTTCCTTGACTATACTCTCACTCATTGTAAAACAAAACTTGAAAATGGGAATAAATACAGAAAGGATTGTGATGAGGATGATATTCTCTGTGATACAGAACTCTGAAATCTGTTGAAAAGATTAGGTTGTTTAAACTCATGTCAGCTGTCTCAACTTATCATAGTTTCTGGATATTTTCTGTCCTTGTGAAGGCAGAGTTCTATGACTTATCAGTTTACATGAAAATGTCATTCAATACATTTTTAACATTGCTTATAGTTGGGTAAGAAATTTTGAAAAAGTTAGCAGCTTAAAACAATAAAAGCTGAATAAAAAACCCCAAAATGCTTTAAAATGCCCAGGATAAAATTCAAATCTATTAGAAATTTGATATTTGAGCTGTTAATTTTTGCAGTGTCTATTTAGTGAAACGCTGTTAAAGCAGCACAAAACCATGATAGAAGTGAGATTATGTCCAAAGCAAAGGAGTGCTAGTAGATGACATTATGTATGTGCCTGAAAGTGAAATGTTGTGTGCAAAGAACATTCATTAAAGGAAGTAGGAAAGTAAAAGATGTGCTGATAAAAGATAGTGGTAATTCACTGCAGAAAAAGAGTTAAGGGACAGAATAAGAATAATAATAAGAAGAATAAGAGAAGGCTTCGAGGAGACCTTATAGTAGCCTTCCAGTGTCTGAAGGGGGCCTACAGGAAGGCTGGGGAGGGACTATTGACAAGGTCTTGCAATGACAGGACAAGGGGCAATGAGTTTAAACTGGCAGAGGGGAGATTTAGACTGGATGTTAGGAGGAAGTTGTTTGCAGTGAGGGTGGTGAGACACTGGCATAGGTTGCCCAGGGAGGTTGTGGCTGCTCCCTCCCTGGAGGTGTTCAAGGCCAGGTTGGACAAGGCCTTGAGTGAGCGGTACTAGTGGGAGGTGTCCCTGCCTATGGCAGGGGGTTGGAACTAGATGATCCTTGAGGTCCCTTCCAACCTTACCATTCTATGATTCTATGATAGAATACTTTTAAGACAGACATTCTTATGAGGATATCTATGTTTGAAATGGATGAGATACATTATTTATTTATTTTACTTTCTTTGCCAAAATGTAAAGAAGTCTGTGCCTCAAAAAAAATTTCCACTGCTGTATTTAATTATATTAATTAATACATTAATTATATTATAACTATAACTTAACAACATAAATATTTTATAGCCTTAGTTTTAAGATGTTTGTCCAATATTCACAAAAACAAAAGATGCAAAGATGAGATGCTATGGAGAAGTAATGATAAAACAGTTACCATGATGGCAAGCCAAACAGTCCCAATCTGTAAGTAATTACTGTATAACATTTTAATGGTGAGTCTAGTGAGAAGGCTAAGGTTCAGTCCATAGGACAGTCATTATGTGAGATCATTTGATGCTATTAGACCAATTTCATAAGTGTATTCAAGTCAGACGACTGTTCCAGAAAAAGACATATGATATAAGAATATTTAAACAAAATTATAGTGGGCAGATAATATGTGAATTGTAGTTGGGTCTCATAGCAATCAACTGTTCAATATTCTGTCACTTGATTAAATATCCTTTCTGATTCCTCTCTACATACTCCCTCACTAATTTGAAAGGAATGACAGAATGATCAGCTCAAGTTTCACAAAGACAGCTTTAAGAAGGCATACATTCAGTGGTGTAAAAGGCATCCCCAATTTCCCCATCACCTGGCAGTACTCAATATGCCTTTCAAAACTATGGCACATAGACCAGGATTTGATTCCACGTGGTAACTTTTGGTTTCTAATGACAAATTCTGTTATTGCAGCTAAAGAGATGAAAAGTATCTCTAACAGCAGAGCTACTAAGCTGAACCAGCTGAATAGATGCTCTAGATGTGGAAACACTTATCATCACGTTTGATTAGTGAGCAAAGGGAAAGCAGTGGATATGTTGGGGCTTATTTTCATCTTAGAAAAGCTTTTGATACTGTCTCTGACAGTGTCCTTGTGGCTAATGAACAGGTGACTACATTTACAGATGAGAGGTGAGCAACTGATGTCATTTACCTGGACTTGAGCAAAGCCTTTGACACTGTCCCACACTACATCCTGGTCTCCAAGCTGGTGAAACATGGGTTTGATGGCTGGACCACTAGATGGATAAAGAACTGGCTTGATGGCCGCACCCAAAGAGTGGCTGTCAATGGGTCCATGTCCAAGCGGACCCCAGGGACAAGAGGAGTCCCTCAGGAGTCAGTCCTGGGACCAGTCTTGTTCAACATCTTTGTTGGTGCCATGGACAGAGGCATTGAGTGCAGCCTCAGCAAGTTTGCTGACAACAGCAAGCTGCGTGGTGCAGCTGGCATGCTNAGAGCCTGGGCTGCATCAGGAGAAGCGTGGCCAGCAGGACAAGGGAGGTGATTCTCCCCATCTACTCCACTCTGGGGAGCCCCACCTGGAGTACTGCATCCAGTTCTGAAGCCACTATTACGAGAGGGATGTGCACATGCTGGAGTGTGTCCAGAGAAGGGCCACGAGGATGCTCAGAGGGCTGGAGCAGCTCTGCTTTGAGGACAGACTGAAAGAGTTGGGGCTGAAAGAGTTGACTGAAAGAGGAGACTCTGAGGTGACTTTATTGTGGCCTTCCAGTATCTGAAGGGGACCTACAGAAAAACTGGGGAGGGACTTTATAGGCTCTCAGGTAGTGACAAGACTAGGAGGAATGGAGCGAAGCTGGAGGTTGAGAGATTCAGAGGGGACGCAAGAAGGAAGTTCTTCAGCATGAGAGTGGTGAGAGCCTGGAATGAGTTGCCCAGGTAGGTGGCTGAGGCTCCATCCCTGGAGGTGTTTAAGGCCAGGCTGGATGAGGCTCGGGCCAGCCTGATCTAGAGTAGGGTGTCCCTGCCCATGGTGGGAGGGTTGGAACTAGATGATGCTTGTGGTCTCCTCCAACCCTGACTGATTCTATGATTCTATGATTCTAAGATTCTATGTCCAGTATACAGCTGACCATGCAATACATATCTGGTTTAGCTACTAAATTGTCCTGTGTCAAGCCTGAAGTTGAACTTGATGATTTTCATGCATGTCTTCCAACTCAGGATATTCTGCGATTCTCTAACTGACTCAAACCCCCCTCCTCTTTACCCCAGGCCCACAGAGTTAAGTTGAGCCTGCTTCTAATCAGACAGAAGTATTACAGAATCAACACAGAGCCATAGAATGGCTTGGGTTGGAAGGCACCTCCAAAGATCATCTAATTCAACCCCCCTGCAGTGAGCAGAGACATCCTCCACTGGATCAGGTTGCTCAGAGCCCTGTCGAGCCTGACCTTGAATACCTCCAGGGATGGAACCTCAACTACCTGCCTAGGCAGCCTGTTTCAGTGTTTCACCACTCTCATGATAAAGAACTTGTTCCTACTTGAAACATCAGCTGATAAACCAACTTGACCTCAAGACATGAAGTCTATGCAATAACTGAAAAAAACATGTTTTCACTTATATAACACGACATGATTTCCATCCCCCTCCATGTTGCCATCAATGAGATTACATAGTAACCTTTCTCCTTCCTGTCCCCTGTCATCAGCAAGTAGCTGTCAAGAGGTAAAAGGTTCAAATTGTCCCAAAAATAAAATAAAGCATCTTTTTAGATAGGAAGTATTTTTTGGCTGTCCTGTTACTCTGTTGCCTGGGGAAAAGCCTGCTTTCTAAATGTAGTGATAGACTGCTCACTAAAAGCATATTTTAAAGAAAAAGAACACACACCAAAAAAAAGAAAAGAATGATGACACTGCAGTGGACAGATGGTATCAAACCTCTGCGATTAACTGGATGTAGAAAGAAATGAAATAGTAACCTAAGGAGACTCTTTTTTTAAAGTGATTTATACAGTATATTAAACAGTGTGGAAATACTTTCTAGAAAAACCCTTTGGAGAAAGAACATGTACTCATATTGACTTTTTTAGCACTGTAGCACATAAATATCCAAGCTGGCAAATACTGTACTAGGATTTCAGTTAATCAAATTATGTCCTAAAATAACTATTTCTGTTCATTTCCAATATATGAATTTTGGGTTGGGTTTTTTTTGTCCTTTTTTTTTTTTTTTAATAAAAAATATTGGAGAATCTCATTCTCTTACTAGATTAAGATCCCATACTTTTAGGATGCTCAAAGTCACACCTGCTCAGGAGCAATCAGTCAGCTGCCGTACCTGATAATATGAATACTCTTCTCTGCTCTCAGCTTTTGCTGTTTGTCAGGGAGTGCTACAGTGGCATCTTCTGGCATGCAGAAGAATTAATTACCTTCTGACTGTGAAAGAATATTGCTATTAAAAAGGTAAGTTGAGAAACAAGCTTAAAGAACTGAAATAAAAAAGCACCTGTTCTTCAATTATTCTGTTTAGACTAATTGAAAGAGTAGTAAATGATAAGAAATTAAAAATCTGTCTTTTGGTGAGTGGTTATTTTGGCATGAGAGTTTACATGTGAGGCAAATGCTTCTAGGGCTATTAGCACCCTAAGTAATGACTTATAATTATATCAGGTGACAAATGGTAGTTAATTAGAAAAAAAGAGGAAGTAATAAAAAGGAGTAGAAATAGATAGGACTATGTAGAAGAGAAAAAAAAAATCTTACTTTTCTTTTTTTGAATACATCTCTCTCAACACTTTCAATTTCAGGACACATTTTGTAAAGTATTGCTGCGCAGTAAAATAAATTAGTGTTTGTGGATCTAGAGATAATGAGAGTTCTTAATGAACTGAAAATTACCTCTGATATTTTACTAGAAAACGACTTTATAACCTCATAAAAATGTTCCTGAGTTCACAGATTTTGCCACAATGTCTTTAATTATATATATACGTTTTCCATTTTTTATGAAATGCGCTATGACATTATACATCACACATCTTTCTCAGTGTATTCAAAGAAGTCTACTGACAAGAGCCTTAAAACCAGCTGAGAGAGTTGGGGCTCTGCAGCCTGGAGAAGAGAAGGCTTCCAGGAGACCTTACAGTAGCCTTCCAGTATCTGAAGGGGGCCTACAGGAAGGCTGGGGAGGGACTACTGACAAGGTCTTGCAATGACAGAATGAGGGGCAATGGTTTTAAACTCTCAGAGGGAAGATTTAAACTGGATGTTAGGAGGAAGTTCTTTGCAGTGAGGGTGGTGAGGTACTGAAACAGGTTGTCCAGGGAGGTTGTGGCTGCTCCCTCTCTGGAGGCGTTCAAGGCCAGCTTGGATGAGGCCTTGAGTGACCTGTACTAGTGGGAGGTGTCCCTGCCTATGTCAGGGGGTTGGAACTAGATGATCCTTGAGGTCCCTTCCAACCTTACCATTCTATGATTCTATAAAGCACAGCCACTGGTAGCCAACTGCTGGGCCACTGTTGCTCAGCAGAGGTAATGAGAAGCTGCTGTTTATTCCTAGTGTGTCAGATTTTTCCTTCTTCCATGGAAGCTGTTAACAAAAGTATCAGTCATGGGTTTGTTTTTTCGCTGTGCAAAGAAGCTACAGGGATTTTGGTAGTCAGTGACTGTCTGGAAAAAAAACTAGTTCTGCAGCCTGTGGAGGACTCCATACTGGAGTAGATGGATATGTTCTGAGGGAAACCGCAGCCCCTGGACGAAGCCTGTGGAGGAGCAATCTTATCTGAAAGGACTACGCTCCATGGAACGGACCCACACAGGAGCAGGGAAGAAAATGTGAGGAGGAAGGAGAGAGAGGTGCTCCAACACCAAATCCCTGTCACCCCCATACTACTTGGTGACAGGAGATGGTAAAGAAGCTGGTAATGAAGTAGTGAAGTTGAGAAAAGGTGGGTGACGGTAGGAAGATACTTGTTTCATACCATCCTCCTTGATTTTAGTTGACAAGAAGTTAATTCTCCATAAATAGAGATTTTTTTTGCTTGTGATGGTAGTTGGTAAGTAATCTTCCTAATTTTATCTCACAACCCAGTATTTTTCATTAAGTGTCATGGACATTGTCTATCAAAGGCTTTGGTAAAGCCTTTGACGCTGTCTCCCACAGCATTCTCCTTCAGAAACTCATGACACAAGGCTTGGATAAGTGCTCTCTGCACTGGACAAAAAACTGTCTGGATGGGCAGGCCCAAAGAGTGGTGGTGAATGGAGTTAAGTCTGGCTGGCACCCAGTTACTAGTGGTGTCCCCCAGGGTTCAGTACTGGGGTATGTCTGCTTTAATATCTTTATCAGTTATC
>VWYK01128602.1:0-10174 GCA_013399775.1 Semnornis frantzii | reverse complement strand
CAACAGAGAGAAAACTTGGGCTCTCGTGAGGTTCTGATAGACCTAATTAAGTTAGGATTTTACTTTATACTTTGGAAACCAGCTTCTAAAAATTGATCTATTACCAAGGCTTTTGCTTTTTATTAATTGTTTGCTGGGATTATTTTCATACATTTGTAGAATGGTTTGGGTTGGAAGGGACCTTAAACATCACCTAGTACCAACCCCTCTGCCATGGGCTGGGACAACTTCCACTAAACCAGGTTGATCAAGGCCCCATTCAACCTGGCCTCGAATACCTCCAGGGAGGGGATATCCACAATCTCCCTGGGCAACCTGTTCCAGTGTTTCACCACCCTTGCCATAAAGAATTTCTTTCTTGTTTCAATCCATTTGACTGGTAAAACGAGACTAACTAGAGGCTTTTATTTCCCCTGTCAAAGTATTTTGCTTTCTTGGTTCCGAGAGATGCAACTGTCCAGCATTATAAAATATCTTAAGTGCAAAGGAATTCACCATTTAATATGCTTTAAATTACTTGAAACAAAGGCTGCACTCATCTGTGAACTTGAGCACTTAGCACAATAACAGCTGGATCTTAATTACGGCCTCCAGACCCAACTTTAACTGCAGCAGAATCACAACCTCAACTTTAATCATACAATCATTAAGATTGGGGGGAATCTGTAAGGTCACAAAACCACGTACCAAAGTACGACATGTACACGCATTTTCGAGCACTTCTATGGATGGGACAGCATCACCTCCCTGGCCAACTTGTTGCAATGCCTGACCGTGACAGTTGTGTTGGGTAGCTCATGAAAAACAAAACAATTCAGAAAAAAAAAAAAAAAAAAAAAAAAAAAAACCACACAANAAAAAAAAAAAAAGAACAACCCAACACCAAACCAAACAAACCCAAACCCACCACCAAATCCATAACCAAAGCATGAAGAGCTTTTTAAGCTTTATATTTTGGCAGAGCATTTGTATTTGCCCACATGATACTGAACTTCCACTTCCTTAACATTTCAGCGTGTGTTTCTAGTAGGTATTTGGGGTGTTTTTTCCTCTCTGAGGAGCCTAGCCAATATTATTGGATATAATCTTTATGAATTTCTGTCTATTCATATCTCAGCTCTCCTACCTAGATGGTCTCCATATGTCATGCTTAATACCAATTTCACATTTGAAAATGTCAAATTATTTTTTGATATGTTCATGTTAAGGGTGCTCTTTCAAAATAAGGCTCAAAAACTTTGTTATCACAAAGCCAAGGCAAATATTCTCAGGCTAAATAGCAGCTGTATGACAAACAGTTGGATAAAAAAAAAGTGATGGTACAGGACCTGATAATGGGTGGTGAGGCACTGTAACAAGTTGTCCATAAGCACTGGAGAGAATTCAACCCTGGAAGTGTTTAAAGGAAGGGTGGACAGGGCCTTGAGCAACCTGGTCTAGTAGGAGGTGTCCCTGCCCATGAGAGAGGGCTTGGAAAGAGATGATCTTCAAAGCCCCTTCCAACCCGAACCAGTCTGATTCTATGGTAAGATCTTAGTGTCCTACACCAAGTGGACATATAGATGGATTAAGCACGTTACTAAATAGCACACAACAGTTTTGATGCAAACATCGGCCCTCCACTCTGTTGGGTGGTTATCTTGTGAGCACACAGAACAGCTGGTAGCTCTTTCATGAGCTGCAACCCACAAGTATGAGTAGATAACACTGCAGTGTAACATCTAGAGATGGCCACCCTGTTGGCAGTCTTGCCCAAAGAATTGCACAGAAGTGGATCGCAGCCTCTAGAGACCACAGTGAAGGATGAGACACATTCTCCTGCCCTTGCTTTATCTGTTCTGCAGATGGAGATAGAATTTCACCTTATAGAACTATGAACTTGCCCACAAGTTATATCAGCATGAAATAAGAGATGAAATGTGGTGTCCTGTCTCCTTGGCTTTCCTCCTCTGCTGACTTTAATATGGTTTAGATGACTCCTCCCCAGCCTCTCTCCATGGAAGCCTTATGTAATCTCAACATGCTCCATACTGTCATCATCATTTGGCACTCTGCTGATCTTCTCATTTTTGCTACTTAGGAGTCAGACAGCGGGATGGTGCTGACCTCGGAGGAGATAAAGAGCCCAAAGAGGCTGGAAATCCGCTCCTGGCCTTACGGAATCATGGCTCTAGCGTAAGTATTTTTTGACTTTAAAATACAACGTCCTGTTCGGAAAAGTGCTTCTAAATTTTGTAACTTATTTCTGATGCCAAAAGGAAAACTGTTAGATTATCAAAGACAGCTGTGAAGACAATCCCACAGAGAATTTCCTTAAACCTACCACCTTCACGATCCTACAAAACCTACTGCTCATATTTGGTTTAGAAATAGAGGCTATGGCAGCATTTGCTTTGTGTTCATCCATTCATAGTCCAGAAAACCACAGAAGAATAAGAGATATTCCCCCTTTAGCTAACAGCTAGCTCATAGTTCTGTATTCTTCTGTTGTAGTCAGGCACAGGTGGACACCTCATCTAGTAGTGAAATAGATCTTCTCCACCTTCCTAGAAAACTCTAAAAGCAACTCATTTTGGCTTATCGATCAAAATGTCAACTTGTGGAAATTCAAAGACTAGCTACCCAAAATATTAAAAGAACATTTCTGTAGCAAGGAATTCCATGTCTGCTCAGTTCATTAAGCTAATTAGACTTCTACTGAATTGCCTGGAGTTTTCTCTGAAAACCACTGATGAAATTTCCATTACTTTCTTCTGCATTAAGCTCACTGATCTTTGCCACCAGAATGATAGCTTGTATTATATCAAGTCACCATTTTTCGACATTAAGAGGAATGATGAGAAAAAAAAAAGGGAGAGTTCACACAAAAGTGCAGAGTCAGGATGATTGTGGACACCCTCTCCCTGGAGGTATTCAAGGCCAGGTTGGATAGGGCATTGTGGAAGGTGTCCCTGCCCACAGCAGGTGGGTTGGAACTATACAACCTTTAGGGTCCTCTCCAATCCAAATCACTCTATGATTCATTCTATGATCTGATGATGTTTCACTGGGGATAGCTTCCTCGCTGAGGGAAAAGCAAGATGGAAGGAGCTTATCTTACAACCATAAATAGTTGAATGTTTGGAGGGAGGAGAGAAGAGGAAAAGCAAGAAGGTTGCTTAAGGAAGGCTACAGAGCCTTGAAACACTGAAGTTTTCAAATGCTACAGATTCTGCTGGATAGGAGCAACCTCAGGAATCATGTTGCATCCTGGGCTGCCCCAAAAGAAGTGTGGCCAGCAAATAGAGAGAGGTGATTCTGCCACTCTACTCTGCTGAGATCTCACCTGGAGTACTGTGTCCAGATCTTGCACCTCCAATACAAGGTGGACAGAGACTTGCTGGAGTGGGTCCAGAGAAGGTCACAAAGACAATCATGGTACTTATGCACCCCTCCTGCAAGGATGGGCTGAGAGAGCTGGGGCTGTTCAGCCTGGAGAAGAGGAGGCTCCAGAAAAACCTTACAGTGGCCTTCCAGTACCTGAAAAAGACCTACAGGATTGCTGGGGAGAGACTGTTTAAACGACCCTGTGGTGATAGGACAAGAGGCAAAAGTTTTAAACTAGAGATGGAAAGATTAATGTTAGACATGAAGTTCTTCACAACGAGAGCAGTGAAGTATTAGAACAGGTTGCCAAGGGGCATGTTGGAGGTCCCACCCATGGGACTGAAAGGNGGAGAAGAGGAGGCTCCAGAAAAACCTTACAGTGGCCTTCCAGTACCTGAAAAAGACCTACAGGATTGCTGGGGAGAGACTGTTTAAACGACCCTGTGGTGATAGGACAAGAGGCAAAAGTTTTAAACTAGAGATGGAAAGATTAATGTTAGACATGAAGTTCTTCACAACGAGAGCAGTGAAGTATTAGAACAGGTTGCCAAGGGGCATGTTGGAGGTCCCACCCATGGGACTGAAAGGCAGACTTGATGGAGCCCTGAGAAACCTGACCTAGTTGGAGGTGTCCCTGCTGAGTGCAGGGGGGGGGGGACAGGTCACTTCAAGGGTCCCCCCAACCCAATGCATTCTGTGATTCTATTTCCCCTGTAGTACTGTCCCAGTGTTGTATTTGTTGGGCGATCTAGACACAGTTCCATGATTTCATCCTGTGCACACACCAAGAGGATTTCTGCACAGCAGTTCATTGCCATGGAGACCAAATGGCACCAGTTCTACAAAAAAAGCTCAAATGTCAGGCACTGCATTACTGTGATGCTTCACCTGGGCTGAATTATCTCTCTTTTCTGCGTGATGTCATGTTGACACAAATCCAAACACATGCACAGGCAAAAACAGCCACCCTGACAGGATTTATCTCTCTCAAGATTTCTGTCAATCACCTCTGACTGCTCCTTCCCCCACCATGTTTCTTCTGTTTGGATAAATAGTTGGCAGCGGAAGGTTCTCTCTCTTCCCCTTCCAGGCCTTCTGCTGAAAATCAGAAAAAGCAGCAGCCAGCCAGATGTGGGAACACAAAAATTCTCTAACAGTCTGTTCTTTTGAGATTTCCAGGAACTGCTCTGAGCCCCACTGGGAGTGAGGATGAAGTAACAGGGCTCTGCTGGGTGTAGCAAAGCTCTGCCTGACCACCACCATCTGGGGTTCTCCCCACTGAGAGGGACAACACTTCCACAGGAATTCCAGTCACTGCAAGAGAGCTAATACCTTCTGTGCGAACCACAGTGAGAGAGACCAGTTTAACACAGGTCTGCTCAAAAAACAAACCCTTCGGCACGCTGTGTTTGTTGTCTCCTTATTCCCAGGGCCCTCACTACCATTTCACAGATAGAGGTGTGTTTTTCCTTGGCCAGATCCTCCACTGAGTGCTTGAAGTCCATCTAGGAAGGTTATTTTGTCAGCTTTTTTTTTCCCCCTCTCCAATCTCACAGACTATCATTGGCACAAATAACATTTTTAACATAGTCACAGAGCATCCTGATGCCCTCTCATCTGAGGACATGACACCCCTTGGTGCTCCACACTGCTAACTTGAAAAACTAGCCTCAAAAGCATACAGAGTAGTCTAGGAGAGGTCAGGAGAGTGCTGATTTAACAGGGGAGATAAAGTCACCCTTGTTAATCATGTTATCTCTCCCTATCAAAAACATTTACCCTGGACCCTTTTCAAAAAGCCTTTCTTTCCTAAAACAAAACTGTTCAAAGGCTTAGCATGTTTTCTAAACCAGGGCGGTTGCATTTATTGTTGGCCAGAATTGTGCTGTTTATTTATCCTGCATTCATTTCTCTGTCCAGTTTAAAATTTGGCAACACTACACACCAGGGAGTGTCAGTGTCAGGAATTTATTGAGGATGAATCTGATACTCTGGGCTTGGGACCACTGCTAGGCTTCACTGAGCATTTCTGAGCTCTAAGCATTTTATCCTGCTCAAGCCTAAAGTCACAACAGTAGCTGTAGAGAGAGTCAGAAGGATCTGACACTGGAGTTAGCATTCAAGGAAGCACATCCACTAGAGGAAATGCAATGATGGGATGGCTCTAGTGTCAGGTTTCATCTCATAATATTAACAGGCTGCTGCCAAATGCTGCTTTAAAATTCTCTGAGAGACTCCATAATCGAGTTATTGTTTAAAATTATAATAGGCTTCATATCTGCTCAGTTGTCCTCTCTCCATCCCTTTCCATTCTCCCTCCCAATACAATTATCTTCACTTGCTTGGAAATTACTTATCTGGTTGTGGCCCAGGTCCTGTAACGCCAGCTGACTGAGGCTCAGCTGATATGCTTTGGACTCTGGATACTGTGTCCAGATCATATCACTAAGGGCTCTGTCTCTGCCAAAACCAAACTGTGCCTAAGGCAAGTCAATAGTATTGAAACAAACTGATTTTGCTCAGCAGCATCAGGTATGCCTGCCCAAGTGCAAGGTGCTTGAAAGAAATGCAGCTGGTTGGGCTGCAGCCCTTTTGAACCATCTCAGAAAAATCCCAGAATCCCAGCATGGCAGAGCTTGGAAGGGACCTCTGGAGAGCATCCAGTCCAATCCCCCTGCTGAAGCAGGGTCAGTCACAGCAGGTTGCACAGAATCACAATGGCCAGGGATATATGGAGTTTCTCTGGAGAAGATTCTACCACCTCTCCAGGGCTCCAGCACCTTAACACCAAAGAAGTTTCTCCTCACATTCAGGTGGAACCTCCTGGGTTTCAGTTTGTGCCCACTGCCCCTTATCCTGTCACTAGGTTTCACTGAGAAGATCCCAGACTCATCCTCTTCCCCTCCACCCTTTAGCTCTTGCTGAACATTGATCAGATCCCCTCTCAGACTGTTCTTCTCCAGGCACAACAGCCCCAGGTTTCTCAGCCTTTCCTCCTCACAGAGATGCTCCAGGCCCCTAAGCATCCTTGGAATCTCCACTGGACTCTTCAGTAGTTCCCTGTCTATCCTGAACTGGGGAGCCCAGAATTGGACCAGGTGCTGCAGCTGTGGTCTCCTTAGGGCAGAGAAGACTGGGAGGAGAACCTCCCTCAACCTATTGGTCACACTTTTCTTCGTGTAACCCCGGGTACAGAAATCTCTTTGCTCTGTAGCAGAACTGCTTCAGAAGATATTTCTTCTGTGATGAGCAGCCTGAATTAGCCAATGCACTTACTCTTGTGTCACACAGCACCTTGCACTACAACCTGATTGAGTTCTCCAAATACAAGTAACAGGAGTTACATAAGCCACTTTTTCCTAGGATTACATTATATGCTTACAGCAGCAAGGACTCAAAGGAGACCTGTGAAAGGCTGTGGTGCCCAGCTTGGTTCTGACTGCCATGCTTTCATCTCCCTGCATGCTGAATGCTGGAGCTGGTGTCAGGGATAGCTGTGACCAGCTTTCCCACACACAGGAGGGAACACCTGCTTAGGGAGTGTTTAGCTTCAGCCTACTAACATTTCACATCAGCTTTGCTTCATATTCAGGCATTTTTCAACACTGAATTCTTGATCCTAACCCCCTGAGCTCACTACACTAGTAGACTTCTGATGCAGTAGTAGTGCCAGAGGGGAAGCCATGATTACATCCCGATTGCACAGCACCCCACCTAAAACATACCACAGAAAACTGTGAATCAGTTGTAACTATCATAAGGAAAAAACAGCCTTTTATTTTTTCCATTGTAGAGAAATTAGAAAGAATTAATCACCCTTACTCTGTGCCTCATTAAACACCTCTGGAAGCTGTTAGAAAGCCCTGAAGCTCCTACACATTGTGATGAGATGTGGTCATGAGGCAAACTGCTCTACTTGGCAATGCTCAGCCTCATTTCTCATCTTTCCTTAAACAGAGCTTCTGAGCAAGGCCAGGATTTCTACACAAAAACAAGAGTCATTAGCATTTCCTACAGAGGGCAAGGCACTGGGGCTTCCTACTGCAAAGCAGCAGCAGCTGCTCCACAGCACTGGGAATAAGTGCTACACTGGGTACTGAAGTCACTGGACAGGGTGATTTGATTTTGGTTTTTTGTTTTGCTTTGTTGTTGTTGTTTGTTTTTTTTTTTAAACAGCCACCTCTTTCTCCACACTCCACTCCAAGTCCACCCTGAGATTTAGGCTAATAGAAACTGGCTTCCTCTCAAATAAAATAAATAGCTCCAGTAATGATTTCCCAGATCTTCTATGGTTTATTTTTGTATTTTTCTACCCCTAACTAAAATCTCAGGTTCATGCAGTAGGATGAAAAAGTCTCATTAGGTCATTTAAGCCTTCCAGCTATTTCAGGATCATCCTCTGTGGTGTCTTCTAAACAACTCTGACACCTCTCCAGAAAACTTTTCTAACTTTGTGAGAGATTACTTAATATCGAGACTAACTTTTCCCTTACCTAGTTTAATTCCTTGACTTTTCAGCTTCATCTGTAGCAGAAAATCTCACACAAGACAGTAAAAAGTTCTACTGGCTCTCACTACCTACACAACCACCCTAACGTGTGCTTGTCCAAGCTTGTGTCTGGGTTATGAGACTTCCTCACTACACAGTGACACTACTTGTGAATGCAATAGCAGAGCCCAGGCTTGGTGATGTCCAGGCTGCTTGCCACAGTCCTGTTTATTGACCTGGCAGACATTCAGCTGCCAACACAGGGTCCACACCAGTAGACCACTCTGCCTCCTTTGGTTTCACATCTAACAGACTCAGAGGCACCAGGCTTAAGGACATGACAAATACAGACTGGGGTGCAGTAGGATTTGTTGGCAATTCCAAATGTCACTCTTAGTAGCTTTGCTGCTGTTGGTGTGCATTCTTCTAAGCTTGTAGAATCATAGAATGGAATAATTAAGATCAAGTCCAACAATTACCTAGGTCTACCAAATCTGGTGCTAAACCATGTCCCTTAGCATCAAATCTTCTAGTGCTGGCTCCTCCAGTTCTTTCATCAATTTTCTACCTGCCCCTCATCAATCTCCCTAGCTTGAAGGTATCTTTCTGAGAGAAGTCCAATGAGGCTTGGACTAGAGTTAGCCAAGGCTATGTAACAAGGCTGAAGCAGCTCACCACGTTCTGCAGAAGGTGTTTCCCCAACCACCACTCCACAGAAACATGCTCTTTATGAATGGGGGTCCTGCAGATTGCAAAACCTGTTTGAGACCAGGAAATGGCAGTGTCTGGATTCTTTCGTCTCCTCTTGCCCTGCCCCACACAGTAAACAGTCTTGCAAGGACAAGCAAGGTTTCGGGTTCACCAGCTCAGGTCAGTGAGCAGACATGTTTCAGTGGAATTCCATGGTGTTCACATAGCTTCAGTCTTCAGTCCTGTGCTGTGGTGAGAACACTGACAGTCAGGCGGGACCAGGCTGAGGCACTCACAGTTTGGAGCAGCTTTGCCCAAACTGAACATCTCTTTTATCACCTCCTGCAGCTTCAGCACTCAGGAGTCAGACACAGCTAGCAAGGAAATACTTTGGGGGCAGCATACTGCCAACCCTGAAGCACTGAACCAAATAATGGCTAGCTTTTAATAAAATTATTTCATTACCTTACCATTAGTAACTTCTGTAGTTGCATAATTGTGTGATTAATCAAACCTAATGCCTCCAGTCAGAAAGTGTTTATCAGTGGGGCTCAGGGAGATTTTTTTCTGTCCTACGCATGATGGTAAATTTGGCTCAGAGCATAAAAGGGTTTTGCTGGCCTCTGAAGCACCAAGTACTGACTGGGACCAGAGGCAAGACTGATGCCTGGGTCGGTGTGGCTCTTTCTAAATAGCAAATAAGATTTCAAGGACAGTCAGGAAAGGGATGCTGCAGTCTCCTTTCCCACCACACAACCCAAGCATATGCATGCTTCTCTGTTGCTGAGCACAAGACTGAAATATCAGTAACACAGAACATGAAAGGGGAAAATGCAAAGAGCCTTGGCTAGCTTTAATTTAGGAAATGCACATAGATGAAAGGAAAAGTTTTGGAATTTAATTGCATTTTGGTCTGCCATAAGACAGCTAATGGCAAAACTGGCTTATGACCTAACTGATCAGCTTTCTGTCTTTGGAGCAAATACTAGATATTCAGCTTTTAAGAGTCCTTCTTCAAACATCAGCATGATTTTGGTGATAGGCTAGGTCATTCCCAGATACCCAGGGGCAGAATCCTAACAAGAACACTTGCTGGGAGTCTGTATGAGTCTGAAAATTCCCCATTCTGTGATCAAACTAAACCCTAATAACATTTCTTTTTCTCCATCACTCTGAGATATGCAGGCTGGGGGCCAAGTTAAATAGATAGTTTCAAGCTTCTCTCTGTCTCCAATGACAACTTTAATACCTGGCAAATTAGAAGCCAGAGCATCCATGAAATTGTCTGACACGAGTCAACAGAACTGAGCAACAAAACCAAAAATACATAAATAAACAGTGAAGCAAAACTGGTTCCATTTCTCACACCAGGGAAGAGTTTGTCTACAGAGCAAGCGTGTGTGGATAGAAAGGGACTGATGCCAGATGTAGAGTATACAGAAAAAGATTCCACTCACATTTTCCTCTGGACAAAGAGGAGGATCTTGGATTGTGAAAGCAGAACATGCTACATTTTTGTTGAAGATCTCAAGCTTACTTTAGGCTTTCTGCTTTGCCACTCAGGAGGTTTGGTCACAATGACTTGTGCAGGTCTAAAAGCACAGTAACATTAGCTTTAACCTAGAATCT
>VWYK01128595.1:0-10701 GCA_013399775.1 Semnornis frantzii | reverse complement strand
GAGAGCGGGGCGGCGCTGGATACCAAGAAACTACTGCTCTGATGCAAACCACAAAGAGTAAGCACTAAAAAGAATCCATGCTATATGTAGAAATGTATCTCAAAAGCACACAATTGATCACTTGTTTACCTTGAATTTTAGAGTTTCATGGGCGCCCACATATGCAGAGGACAAGTGGTTCCTGGCGAGTGAAGTGTCAGCACTCACCTGCGCTCCATCATGACCTGGGCTGGTGGTAGATGGGCACCTCAGGTAATCCCAGCCACACAGCCATGCCCAAAAAATTCCTGAAGAACACCTAGGGTATGACCCTTCTCTGGAGAACAGGGAACCTAGTGTCAGGTTTTTCGTTCCTGGTTTTTTTTTGTTTGTTTTGTTTGTTTGTTTTCTCTGCTTAGTATTTAAACCCATTCCATCCTCCTGAGAGATATCCCCACTTTCCAAGTGAAGAAATGTACAAAAAAGATGTGAGATTCCTGGGGCCAGATAGAGACAATGTAAGAAACTGGGTTTTGCAGATAAGTGGATGAGAGACATGGCTGATAAAGAGATTTGCATTCAAATCCTTGTGTCCTGAACTGTTGATGCATTTGACACTGCACAATAGCTGGATTAGAAAACCAAAAGCATATTGACGATGACCAGAATTCAACATTCTCCCCATAAAAGCAACAGACACTCAAAACTTATCTTACTGATGAATCATCTTTCTCTCCTGTTCACTTGCCAGCACAGGTCTTACATTCCTTTTCATATAGCCATCCAACTATACATGAAAGACAAACTTACACAGGCTGAAATGTGGATGTGAATTTCCTTAGAGTGTGTTGCAAACTCAAGAGAGGTCCCTCACCGTTGCAGTAAGTGCACTTATCTATGTGGGTAATGCATACAGCCAGAAAACACTGCTGACATCCACTCTTTAATGAATATAAGCCTGCTCAGTTAAGCCTCCAAACTTTCAGGAATGGTCTTAGCCTTTGATCCCGGATTGATAGAGACTTCTTGTATATGAGAAGGGAAGTCTGCATCCAGAAATATGTATGGCATATTTTCTATCGACTAGATTTATGGAGCTCCCTAACACTGCAAAACGATTTTGTAGATCATCTTTCTCAGGCTGTGTCGAGTAATTTCACTAGCGGTGTCCCCCAGGGATCAGTACTGGGCCCCATCCTCTTTAACATCTTCACTGATGATCTGGATAAGGGCATCGAGTCAGTGATCAGCAAATTTGCAGATGACACCAAACTGGGGGCAGATGTTGATGGGTTGGAGGGCAGAACGGCTCTGCAGCAGGGCCTCGACTGCCTGGACAGATGGGCAGAGTTCAGTGGGATGGCACTCAACAAATCCAAGTGCCAGGTGCTGCACTTTGGCCACAACAACCCCATGCAGAGCTACAGGCTGGGGGCAGAGTGGCTGGAGAGCAGCCAAACAGAAAGGGATCTGAGGGTGCTGATTGACACCTGCCTAAACATGAGCCAGCAGTGTGCCCAGGTGGCCAAGAAGACCAATGGCATCCTGGTCTGCATCAGGAATAGTGCGGCCAGCAGGAGCAGGGAGGTCATTCTCCCCCTTTATTCTGCACTGGTTAGGCCACACCTTGACTACTGTGTCCAGTTCTGGACCCCTCNGTGTTCAAGGTGGGTTTGGATGTGGCACTTGGTGCCATGGCCTGGTCTTGAGGTCTGTGGTAACAGGTTGGACTTGATGGTCTTTGAGGTCTCTTCCAACCTTGGTGCTACTGTGATACAGTGATTTCAAAACAGACTGTGAAGATACTTGAGTCAGGATCTGTGGGCCACTGCACTAGTGCCAGGTGCCTGTACCTGGCATGAAGACCATCAGGAGCAGATCATCAAGTTGTATAGACACTAACCTGCAATGCAATGCTGAGTGCTTTAGATTCCTCTAAGCAACTGTAATCTTTCTTTGCATTATGGAGACTGAAGGCATGCAAATACAATTCTCTTGCAGGGGCTAAACACTCAAATTATACTGCAATTCATGCTAATAATAATAATAATTATTTTGTATATATTTTTTTTTGTGTGTATATATTTTTTTTGTAGAGATATGGACATAAGTTTAGTGATTCCTGAATCTCCTGATTGTGATCGAAGTTCTAGTTCTCATTCATAGTATCATCTACCTGCACCATCCATAAATCAGTTAAAAGGAAAATAAAAGTATTTTAAACTTTATCATCTTGTTAATAATACAGGGTTTAATTGACCTCTCTGCAGGAGAATTTCTACTTCTGAAATAAAAAGCAAAAAGTCAGAGATCTTAAATTTTGTGTTAATGGATCTTTATGAATCATCCTGAAATAACTGGCTCAAACAAATCAGAACCCTGTCAGACAGCTCAGTTTGCCAAGAATCCATTTCTCTTCTAAGAGATAGATGAGGTTCCTTGCTGTAGAGAATGCAGAATGCCAGTGTTATGCCCTTTTATTTTAGAGTTGATTTATTCCAGTTGTGAGGAAAGGTCACAAATTTCAGTGTTCCTTGTTGCTTCCTTCAATTCTTACAAACGAATCTCTCTACAGTAGGGCTAATAAGACATCTGAGAGTACATTTTGTGTCTGTCAATTCCCCTACTAGTATCTTTGTGACTCAAATGACCGTTATTAAGACATATCTTAGTTTGGGGCGTTTTTACTATCTGTATTGTAAAGTCCGATCTAGTATCCAGTGAATGAATGCAGAACTTCTGGATCACTACAGTGGATTCTGATTCAATCCTTGTATCACCTACCATCCTTAATCTTCTTTGGCATGCCCTTTTTACATTGGCTTTCATGTTCCAATGAAGTCTAGGGGAAATGTGCCCTGGTTTAGTATGTATCTATCTGTCAACAAAGTCACATCTGCTAGTATGACACTCTACTCTTCAAATGACAACGTTCAGAAACAAAATTAAATTGGAACGTTTGTTGCTGATTGTTGGAGCCTTCAATGAGGTTCTCCTCCCACTCTGCTCTGTCCTAGTGATTCCACATCTGGAGTACTGTGTCCAGTTCTGGAGTCCCCAATTTGGAAGAGACAAGCAAATGATGGAGAGAGTCCAGCAAAGGAGACTGGAGTGTCTCCCACAAGGAAAGACCTGTAGGCCACCTTGTTATTTTTTTTAACTTGGAGAAAATGCTGAGAGGAAATCTTCTCAATGTCTATAAATATCTAAAGGGCATATGTCAGTGGGGCCCAGCGACAGGATAAGAAGCAATAGGCACAAACGAACATAGGAAGTTCAATATGAACATAATGAAAAACTTGTTTATTTTGAGGATGATAAAGCACTGGAAAAGGAATTTGCAGTCTCCTTCTCTGGATGTCACATCTGTCTGGATGTGATCCTGTGCAACCTGTACTAGGTGAACCTGCTTTAGCAGGAAGCTTGGAGTGGGTGATCTCCTGAAGTCCATTCCAACCCTTATCATTCTGTGATTCTGTAATATACTGAATCCCATTGTATTCTTTATCCTGAAGAATGGAATTCTAAATTATGATTTTTGATAGGAGATAGGTTATAAAACCAGTGTCTGAGTTATGAAAATCCTTTCCAAAGTAGATCAAAAAGAACCATACGAAAGTTAATCTACATTATAATCTTATTTGCCTTAATAATAATAAGGGATGGGGGAAGGAAACCCCAGAATATTCTTACTGGGCTTTAGAGGGATCGTCAGAGTTTCAAAGACTTTTTATTATAACATAACATTCTGGACCAAGGCTTAGTGTGAGGTTACACATGTGAAAAATAGTCCTCAAATGTGAGGGCAGAAGAAGAAGCTGTAGAAAGCAAAATTAGGTGGAGAATTTCCACTGCCATCTTAAGTGTTTCCAGGAAAAGGTATCTAAAGAATAGAATCCTATGATATGGTATTGCTTTTGAGATACCAAGATTTGCTCTTATCTGTGCTTCTAGATATTCAGAGATTGTTTCCTGAGCTTTTGTTCCAAAGTCCGTAGAACAAGGATAACAGAAATTGCAATTACAGTGTGTTTAGATATTTGGTCAAGAAACGAGAGAGAGAAAAAAAAAAAACAAAAAAACCCAAACAAGTTAGCAGCCACAATTGGGAAAATGTTATTTTTGCTGCACAGGTTGCATGCCCAGCAAATAGTAAGAGATAATTAAGTGGTACATATATCTTTGGTGTAGTGGTAGTATTTCAGAGAACATATTGGCTAAATTAATGCAAACTATGCATTCATGGGCCACTACATAAAATTTTGAATATTTTAAATAAAAGCCATCACGTGCTGCTCTGGAGAACAAAATACACCTGAGTCCTAGGACTGGGAGAGTCTCTAGGAGTTGAGTCAGCCATCCTGTTGCTTCAAGAGTCACTTGAAACAGTGTAATTCCTAATAACCACAGACTTCAAGGCTTCCAATTATGGAGACTTTAATTTTTTTTCCAGAAAAAGTATTAATATGAGTTTCCTATGTTTATCATTAGAAATACATTATAATATCTTGCCTCAATGTATCTTTCTTCTGTTAAAGATGATTATTTGTGTAGGGTATGCTAATTCTACTCTTGCTCTAATTCAATTCTTGCTCTATCCTACTTCAGACTTGAACACTGTCATGTTCCTCCTCACTTTTCTTCATCTTTAAGCTAAACAAAGGTGTTTCTGTCCTAGGTTACACCATTTGAGTATTTGATAATACTTATTTTTCTCTTCCCAACTACCACCAATTAGTCTACCTTTTTGAGGTATGACATGAAATTTTATTTCTTCTAGCCAAGACTTTGCTAGGGTTGTGTTCGTCCATGTGAGTTTTTAATATCAAGGCAGTTCTTGTTGCTAGATCAGAGTGGAAAAGCAATAGTAACATTTACTAAGATTTACTAAGGTGATCCTTGTGCGACTCTTGCTAAAGAGGTTTTTATCTTTTTAAACTCTTTCTAATAACCCTATAGAATACATGCATTTTTATTAATTTCTTCATATTGTATGGTACTCATAGTTCTTTCATGCATTCCCTGAAATCAACTCTGAATTCTAGCATTGAGCCATTTCCTATTAGACCAAGCAAGGCTTTATAGCCTCTTTGTTCACAGTGTGTAGAAACACAGAATGTTTGTCATATAAGGGAAGTCAAAATCCAGCACTTTAAACTATAACTGTGCCTTTATGACGGGATTTATAGTTTTGAATTATTTTTCATATAGTTCTTTTTCTTAGAATTTGCCTCAAAAATGTAAGTTATTTAACAGATATAATTAGGTTGCTAAGCATTAACAGTTAATTATCATATTAATAAACAGTTATTACTCTCATTCCATACTGAACCATGCCAAAGCAGCATTATTATGCATGCATTGCTGTTAAGCAACGTAATTGTCCTTAAAGGAAATCATTACAATTTAAATGAAATTGGGAGCTACTGGTTAGGGAAGGCTATAGGGCATGCACAATACATACTAAGCAAGAAACTGTGATTTCCCCAAATCACATCTCTTCAGTAATTTCACATCACAGGTCTATCTCTGTTTAGTTGAGAAGAAACAGTTTATTTTTTGCCTTACAGTTTTGCAAGGGCACTATTTAACCAAGGACAAGACAATCTTCAAAACTGAAGGAAATGTGGAGTCAACCCTTCATAATATTATTTAATAGGGGTTAGTAAACTGTGACCATGCCTCAAAACATGTTTTACTACAGACTGTTGTATAAAGGATGGATTTGCAGTGCACATGCTGCACAACCAGTGTGGATCACAGACTGAGGGCTAAGAGTACCCTAAGTGACATCTAATATAAAATACATTTTTGTATAGAAATAATTGCATCTCGTTTTGCTGATTTGATTTTTACTTGCTTTTGTAAGTTCTTTCTCTGTATTTAACAGATACACTAAAGACTTGTTCTCCTCTCTGACATTTTTTTTTGTCATATGAAGGTTAATTATTTGACTGAATCTCTTTGTCATCTGTTAGAATACAAGAAATTTGAACAGTCATTCCTGAAATCTTCTTAGACAATAACTAATTAATGTTTTACACTGCCACAAACATTTCCTTAGTTTAAGTGAATGACTCACATTTACAAAAAGGTTATGTCATGTGTGGGTGCTAAAATTTCTTCAGATTAATTAGCCAATAGTCAAGATTAACTTTATTAATAAGCATTATTTGACAAATGTAACACATGGCAAATTATGTGGCTCAGAAAGTACCATAACAGAAAACAATCCTCTGCTCATCGGAAAAAAAGAAAATATTTTTTTTTTTTTGCAGAAGGAGTGACAAAATACATAAACAAATTTGTCTAACCCATCCTAGAAACACGTCTGCCTTATACTTGCTTTTTAATATTGTTTGAACCTTCTTTTTTTTTTTTCATATATGATAGCCTAAAGTAAGAGGGACTCATCAGTATATGGTTGTGTTAATAAAGAAGTGGAACAGTGATAGACCAATACAGAATAGATATTTCAACAATCTATCCGTTCCTCTTTATCCCTGTTGAAAAAGAATACATTAGTTACACGTTTTTTGATAAAGTTTAAGTAAGTCATAATGGAGTGCAGAGTGATATTTTTATGTCTGCAATCCAGAGCTATGATAAGAATACAGGCTAAGCTGCACATAAATTGAAACCAAGGTCTTTAACAAGAAACTCTTTGTCCTGTCTTTGATTCAAGCTTTTAATTGTCAGATTCTTCCTTCCTTGCCCCCAGTGTCAACCTGGAATATTGTTTTGAGTCCTTGACACAAACCAGAATAGAATTTGACCTCCTTGCTACAGAGGCTGTTACTATCTGTATCATCAGAATAAGCTTGCCTGATGTTCTGAAGCCATATTTACATTGTTTAAAAAAACATTGACAATCACTTTTTCATATTGAGAGCTGCTATCAGTGGCGTTTATTATTTCTAGTTTTATTGGCATTTGAAACCTATGATTTACTGCTAGTATCTGAATTGGTGACCTTACACAATGTTCCTGTCATTCCTGTTTCTTGCCTTTTGTGATTGGACTGCCTATAAAGGGAGGTCATCAAGGCTGTCAGTGAGAGGTCATGGCATTACCATAGCTGGCGTGAGCTAGGGAGCAAGAACCTCTGATTAGATATGTGCCACTGCCAAAACTCCCAGCTGAACAGAGTTCAGATTACTGCTCTGAAACAGATAATAGGTGCCTGACTGTAGAGTTGCAATTACTGTAAGACCCATATTGTCCTACCAAAATGCTTTAGTATTTGGGACTTACAGAGAACACGTGCAGTTCGCAGCACATGTTCTAAGGGATTTTTGTAGCAAAGTCAGACCGCCACATCCACATTTAATTACAAAAATAAAAGCTTGGAAATTAATTCCAGAAGTGTTGCTTGCATCAAAATTGAAGATAAATCAAAGAGATATGTAACAGAATCTAGTTTAGTAACGGATAGAACTAGAGGTACTTGATGGGATTTGCTCCAAAGCTTTATTCCAGAAGCGATGAGAAATATTTATCTCATTAGTTAGGAGCATGTGTGGCTTGTGTGTCTATTTGCAGTTGCCCACTTGACATTGTAATAATGGCTTTAGTCATGAATAAGAAGACAGTATTATAATGCAATATTCAAATGAGAGTGCTATCTTCTAGGTTAATTTTTGCATTCACAACTTCTTGTTCATTTCTAAACTAAAATTGTTACTGACAAATCAGGAATTGATACTTATCAAACAGAGGTAGTTAATAAAAGTTTCTCCCAGTTTTCCAGATGAGGACTCGATCTAGTGTTTTTACTTGTGTGATGGTTTGGGAGTTATCCGCCCCCCACACTTTGTAAAATGACCCAGACTAGAACTCAGCTGGCTGGAAGTTAAGAGATGAAGCTCTGTTTACAGCTTAACACAATACACAAGCAAATATATACAGTATATACAGGAATATTTACAGAAATATACAAGGTAAAGGTAATACAGAAACACACATCCCCTCCCAGAAATCAGAGACCCCAGGAGGGGCTCCCAACCACCCTTCCCCCTTCTCCCCACCCCTGGTCCTTACCCCAGGGTTTGCCTTATGCGCAAGGTGAATTTTGGAGGATCAACCAGGGGGGATTAGAAGAAAAGTGGTTAGTGAAGTTACTCGGCAGAGAGGAGAAGCCAAAAGCCAGACCGCCCGAGACATTGTGCCCCAGAGAGACTGACTGCCAGCTCAAGACACTGTCTTATCTTTTGTTTTGAATACTTTTTTCTTAAACATGTCAGCAAACCTGTAAGTGAAGTAGACATCACTATTGTTTCCTTTCACAGCCTATAGTGTAATTTTCTCTATTAAAATATTCCAATTAGCTCAAACCAGCATGATTTGATTTACAGCAAACTAAATAATTCTACCAAAACTATTTCCAAAGCACAACCCCTAAAAAAGGTAGTATGTGTAAAAGGGAAATATTTGTATGGAACAGCACATTCTTGTTTTCTTTGGAGCAATATTGCAGTAACACTCATTTTCTGTAATAGTGCAGCGCAGTAACACTAACCGAGACAGGATTACAGGTCTTGCATAGGAACTCAGAATGAAGGTTCAACCTTCTACATAAAGGTTGTACATAACCAATTATCCTTGGGTTTGATACTACTCAATATATTTTTCTCTTATTTTTAAAAGTTATTCAAATGATCACCTCAGTAATGACCATTACTAGACCTCAGTACTTCCTGATGTTAGCAAGTAGTTCCTGAAGAAGTACAGTGTTTTAGTTAATCTAAGTTTAGACTAAGCTATACTGGTCAGCAATCTGTGCAGATATATTTCCTTTAGCCCCAAGACTTACTAAAGAGAGATACTACTAGCAATAAAACTAATTAACATTTCATCAGATAAATGCTGTGCACAAATTACTATCCATGACATTTTTTAAGAGATATAAGGCAGCAGTATGGATATTAACACTGAATCCTAATGATGACTGACTACAGATATAATGGATTTTTTTCCTTTACATTTTATCAGGATCATTTAATTCTTTGAAGAAGTAATGCAACATCTAAGTAATACTTCTTTTAAGTTTTTTTCCACATTTGCTTCATTTTCTTAAAAGACATCAAAATTATATTGGTAATGTTTCTTTAGGAGTAACTGAATTTTAAAAATATTTTATTTTGTGAAGGAATACATATTTTTCATTAAAGATTTTTATTTTATTCTTTTAGCAATGCTAATACCACAGTACTTTGTCATTTATGCTGCAACAGAAGTTCCACGTGAAGCCTGATTTTTCCATCTTTTCGATTTCAAATTCATAATAACTAATTTTTTTAGACAGATGGATTTCTACCATACTTGGAAAACAGTGCGTTCCTATTTCAGTCCTAAAAATCACAACATTTAGTAGCTGTCTAAATAAAAGTATTTCAAATTTTCCTTCTGAGAGGTGAGAAAGCAGGAAAAGTGGAGAGCAGTAAACCTTGTATTCTAGTGTAGTTGAGAACCATCCACAGAATCAGACAATATCTGATTGAGATCTAGTTTCAAACTCTGCTAAGGCTTAATTGTGAGAGACAGAATGATGCAACTGCTGAGGGAAAGGATAAGTTGGGGCAGAGGCTTGGTCCTGTTACTTGTTAGAAAGGGTCCCCAGACAAAACCTTACTATCCAAGACACTTTTCTGTGGAGAACTAATTGTGTGTAGTAATTAATTGTATTGTAGAACTGATCATATATGATACAATACTACATCAATTGTCATAACCGAAATACTTTACACTGGTTCAAAGAGTGGAGCATTTTAAATTTGAAAATGGAATGCACAGGTTTAGTTGGCCTATGAATACTGTATGCTTTGTAACTCCTAAACATCTCCCAGTATCTCACCAGGCTTGGAGGATATGGGACATAGGCCATGTAAGTGGTAGAGAATGCAAGGAGCATGCAGTAAATGGAAGGAGACCGGATTGAGAAAGAAGCCAGTGAAGCAGTGAGAAACTAAGAAGGAAACTTGAAAAAGAAGAAAACAAAGTGGTATTCCAACCTATCTGTGCTACCTTCAAAGTGAAATTTTTCTTTTCAGATGTTTGCTTTCTTCTCTTCCTTCCTGCTTTTGTTGCTTAGGTTATAAACTCTGCAGAGCAGTTGGGGGAAATCAACCCTCTGTATACTTGAATGACTCTCTGGGCAATACAAATGAGTCATCAATGAGTTTAGTGTGAAGCACGAGAAGGATGATACTGGAACAAAGTGTTCCAGTGCATATTTGTGTAGTGTCTAGCATAATGGGCCTCTGCTTCTGACTGAGGCCTTTGGGCATTCTAGTGATGTAAATATTAACTAACAATAATAAAAGGACAAGCACTTTATTTGCATCCGTGTTGCCATCTGTTGTGTAGACTGAATCAATATCGAGTACACGTTTAGCTTTGTTTACTTTTCTCTAAGCAGTACATTTCATTTACTGCAAAACACCCAACAGCTTTAAAAGATTCCAGTAATTTTTTAGCATTGAAAGACATTGTCAATGTGTTTTTTCAAAATCACCTTGTTAATAAGCAGTAGTTGTGGACTGGAATTAGAAGTAACATATGGATGCAGTTGATGATTCTGCTGTAATTCAAAATATATATAATGATAATCTTTGAAAAGAAAGTGCAGGACTACTTACACAGAAAATTGAATTATTTATCTTAGATGAAGTACCACAACTAACACAGGTTTTGTGGTGGGTTTTTAATTGTTGTTGTTTTGTT
>VWYK01128593.1:7134-20885 GCA_013399775.1 Semnornis frantzii | reverse complement strand
GAGAGAGAAGAGGGAGTTAGTCATATTGCTATCAATATATGTACAGAAATATTGCATTTATTTCTAGAGTCCAGGAATACCCATATATAGCCAAGTATAAAGGGAACTCTGCTTGCTTTCAGAGACAGCTCTACTTCCTTTCCTGACTGTATTACTTTATCTTTTTCTATTCTTTTCTGCTACCTGAAATGTACTTGAGCAATTTACTACTAGCAGAGAAGTCCTACCACATGAAAAGATATGTGTGATAGGTGTGTCTAACCTCATAGCCAGGTCAGAAACACTTCTGTAGTTTTTCTGGCTCAGGCCTTAGGCAGAGGTAAGTGAAAATAGGATCTGGAGAAAATAGGAAGACAGTGCAGTTTTGCTGGACATGCTACAGCAGCTTGCTGCTGAGCTCAGAGGCTGAGCTTGGATTTCCCTATTCCCTCTTAAATGCTCCATGACAAGATAAGGAGGATCTGAGTTCTCCCAAAGCCTTCATGTGGTGCATGGACTAATTGGTGCAGAGTCTTACCACTGTGAAGTCCTCACATTAATGATACAAACAGCTGCATAAGTTTTGACTATACATCAGTTTAACACTTCTGCAGATAATCAAATGTATAAAGCAATAATATTTAATTTTGAAATTGTAAGAGGAAAGGTTATATTTGTAGCAGTATCTTTATTCATTTGTTTGCTATTGTAGACTGGAACAAAAAATTGATCACTAACTGCACCGTATTTTATATCACTAATTTAAAGTTATTGATTTTGTATTTATTCGTTTTGGATTTTGGACTTAAGGTAAGTGGAATGATTTAATTCTCAAGAACACAGAGCTAGAACATTTGGTTTTCCAAGCACAAGACCTGTCATAGTGTCAAAACTTGGGGAAAAGGCAAGGATGCTTTCAGGTGAAATATAAGTAATTGTGCCTTAAATAAAACTAGAAAGAATAAATAATTTTCATCATTATTTCTTTAGTAGGGCTCTGGAGAGTAAGTACCTTCTAAGTGCAGGACTCAGTCCACATCTGAACTCCACAGACCCACCAGTAAAGCTGTTTGAACAAAGTTTATAGAAGGACAAATTTTTTTTTTTTGCCACACTATTTGTTCTCAGTTGCAAAGTAACATTCTTATTTTAACATCATATTGACCATTAATTTCTAAACCTGGGCCTGCAGTTCCAGATAACTAAAAACAAAATTATAATTACTAACACATACTCCTTCTGTTCTCAAATTTGTATGATGAACAATAAAGGAAACAAAGCAACTTTGATCAGTTTCACAAATCCCACGGCTGCTTTCAGATGATGTAGCACTGACTCAATTTATCAGCGTATACAGGATCACTCACATAGTTACCTCACCTCTACAGTAAGTGTTCCAGTATCTGCCTAAGGACAAGGAGGTGGTAATCTGGAAATCTACAATTTCAAGTATTGACAGCTAATCATTAAAAGCTTCCTTAATAGGAAGCAAAAAAATGTAGCTTCCAACGAGTCTATGTAATTCACCCTCTCTAATAAAATAATCTTTCTGGATAACCTGTTCAGAAAGCCCCATTGTATCGGATGAGACTGAACTCAGTCACTCATAGTATGTCTTGACAATGATAACCACAGTCAGGATAAACAAGCTAACAGATTGAGCTGCTTTTCCTCAGATCTGCTCTGACACTGTCAGCTTTAGCAGGAATAACTTATGTGAGACATAACTGCCCTCTTTCCTCCTGCTTGATGGCCCTCACCTGCCTGATCCAAGCACTAGGGAAAAATGGTAACATCTACCTCTTCACTCCAACCTGAGACCTGATTTCTGAAGTCTGGAAAAATACAAGTGGAACATATAAGTGATCAGCCAATACCTGTTATGCTGTGTGCCTTCTTAGGAGAGTGAGGTTAAGTAAGTTAGAGAAGTACAACAAGATAAGCATGCTATGAGAAGGAGTACAGGGGTCTTAGGCACACTTACCGGGATGCAAAATAAATTTACATTAATTTTTAATTACATATTTTGTCAGGTTAATTACTTAAGGAAAGTCCTATCTGAACTTTTAAATTTTGTGTTTGAATTAATTTCTTAATTTCTCTGCTTCACAAATAATTTTGTAATGTAAATACAAATTGCACCGAGTGATGTGAAAGTGCACTTGAGCACAAATTGGATGATGTAAAACTGAATCAGACACTTTCAGATTTTTCAATAAACCTTAAGCAGTTTCACATTACAGCTATGCCAGTCTAAGTCTGCCAAAAGAGGGGGCCCCACTTCCGACCCCTTGAAGGCATGGATTCCTGCCTGCAGCCTTCCTCCCCCTCCTGTTACATCAGCCTGTGCAGCTGCAAGGTGAGTTGGTTCAAGCGGCTGGTGATGTAAGGCGATTTTTTTTCAGGGTTAGGATACGGTTCCATTAATATTGACTTTAAAATATTTAATAGTGTTACAATCACATCCATCTTCTTCAAACCCTGCGTCCTGTGTTGTGTTAACTATGCTGTTTGACTCTGCAGGCAACAAGCTCAAGATACTAAATCTTCAGGAAACTATCCAAAGAAATGGGAGGGTAGAGAGGATGGGGAGAGAAGCAGGGAATAATACTCTGCCGGCTTTATAGCCTCAACTAAATTATTAAGAAATTGGATGAAAACCTGCCCCAATACACAGAAATAGCAGCCACTGCATGGCAGGACTCAGGATCAAGACAGTACCAGCACAGTGCACACTAGCATCAATCGTCGGCCCTGGATCATCCAGTGAAATGACATGCACTGTGTCTATGTAATTAACAGCTAAGTCTGCATAAGAAATGGCTACAGCATCTGGCTGGAGTCAAGTGGGATGGGATCACACCCCCTTCTGATGCATATGGATAGTGGCTTCACTACCTATTGTATGAAGTCTCATCCTTAAACAGTATTTTCCATTTTAACAACGTAGGGGGGAAAATGCTACATCAGTAGATCGAGAAAACATCAACAGACTTCAATTTTTTATTTTTTTTTTTAAATAGTTTTTTGAAACAGATATAGTGTGTTTGTGTTTTACTGGGAGAGAGTATGGAAAAGTTAACAGCTATTTCTTGGAGAAAAACACTGGCCTTAGGATTGTTTTCTTTTTCTAATAAGATCATCTTCATTTATTCAACTGGAATAATTTTATACTTATTCAAATAATGATTTATTAACCCCTGTCTGGCACAGAGTTACATTGCATAAACAGCTATAAAAAAGAACACCCAACAGTGAATAAAAAGAAACAGCTGAACTAAAACAATCCTGAGACAGCTGGATCATGAAAAATTGTTCAACTCAGAGAACATTTAAAGGTTAGAGCTCTATTACAGGTAAAAGAGAAAAGATCATAGACAGAGAAGAAAAAGATTAATACAGTGAGTACCTAGTCTTTCTTTTGTTCATTTCATTTTTATTGTAAGGCCACCATTTTGCAGATGAAGTATCACATTCCTTAGGGCTTTATATCAATTATTCTAACTATGTCTTAAAAAAAAAAAATCAGCCTACAGACAGCTGCTGGAAATAAAATAGACATTACAGAAGTCTCCTAGTATCTTCGTTCATAAAGATTTAAAAATAAACAATACAATCGTAACATGGCATAAACCTGCCAAGATTTGTAGTCTTGCACATCTTGCATGCTAGAAGTGGAAGTCAGACTCAAAGACATCACTGCAAGCACAAAGAACACTGCCCACAGAACTACATTAGTTACGTTTCTGGTTTAACTTAGTTTTTTTGGAGAAAATATGATGACTAAAATTTCTGGAAATTGAAAATCTTCTATAAAACCATGGAGATGGCTTCAGTGGGTAGTTAGTTTTGATGCTAAGATGCCACTGAACAAGAAATGTGAAAATTCATGTGAATGATTCCTCCTGCATCATTTGGTTATTCTGCCAGCAAAACAGTAAGTCTTGTAAAATTACACATTGTTATTATTTGTAAAGCATAAGGAACAGCACTATCTTACTTTCATTTTTAGAAGTTTTCCAGTGTCAGACAACTTTATAGAATTCAGCACTAACAACTGCAAGAGCTCTTCAGGCAGCTCTTTTAGGACTCTTAGTGGAACTTTACTATAAATTGACACCAGTGTTTGCAGTCTTAATTAATCTTCTTTATGCTTACCTGTCATTTCACTACATACTTTTGTGCTCCTGAATGACGTTACAAGGCCGCAGTGCCTGAAAACATCCAGTATTAACAGCTACAATTTAGTATTTCCATAGAAAAAGTATTTAATCATATGATCTGCCCTCTTTGCCTCCTCTTCTTTCATCCAAATAGAGAAGAGAAATATTTATTGAGTACTTCACCATTTTCTGCCTTACTCTGGGGAATTCTATTTCTGTCTAGATCTGGTTAACATTGTTAGGATTCCTTTCATTCCTTTTCATCCTAATGACCACAACAAGCCCAGCATCTGCCCCATTAAAGGAAAGAAAGAAAACCCAACCAAACCCACCAAACATATGGGCCATGGATTTCTCCCTAATTTATCCTCCTGCCCCTTCAGTTTCTTGAATTTCTTAGCTGATACATAGTCATTAACATAAAATTATGCTCCTTCAGTATACATCTGCTTCAACTGATTTGTTTAACAGCACTTTTTGTTTTCTAAGGCAGTTTTCAGCACATACTTTAAAAAGTCGGGGTTTAGATTTGAGTATTTTTTAGAGTTTGTAAAATGGGGTTTTAATTTACTGAGGAGATTTTACATTACAGTTTTTAACAGAGAGTATTTCCTGGTTTTCATTTTCCTCTATTTAATGAAGTCATATTAATTTGTTTACTCACCTAAGCCAACATTAACTGTGATTTTTTCCTTCTTTTTTAGCCATCAGCATGATATTTAATAAAGAATTTATTGCACCAACATTGTAGTTATCTATGATTTTTAAAATGTCAGAGTCATTTTAGAACTGACAGCATAAAACATACAGAACATTATCTCTCCATTGAAGTCCTCATGAAAATGCAATTTTTTTCCCTGCTTAGATATTATAGATAGATTCTTAGCAAGACACATTGTCCTCTGGTGGAATTTCACGTCATATAGATGCTCAATCAAGTTCAACACGGAGTGGGTTTTTGGGAGCAATTCCTGGATACTTTAAGTAGTGTTAACATGTTCTACTAGGTAGTGACAAAAGAGGGAAGAACCCACCTTGACCATACAATGCACTTCTTCAGAGAAAGCATATTATTTGTTACATTGCATTAACTACAACAAAAACAGCAAGAAAAGAAAAAATGATTCAGTGTAGCAGTAACTTTAACCAACGTAATACATAAACAGTCTTGTGCCTAGCTACAAATATTTGCACACTGCACTCTTACTTGACATATTTTCTAATTGGATTTTAGTTCTCTACAAGACACAGTCTAAGTCAAAAGTATAAATGGAGTTGTAATAATATTATTAAAATGCTATCTGTACTCTTAGGATCTTTGGTTTTGTCCTAAATACTTTATTAGCTACTTTTGCTCCCTTTATTTGATGAGATCTTTCTCTTTATAGGCATTCCCATTTGCAAATTTTGGCAACATCTGTCCTTTGTCTTTTATGTATAATGCAGATGAATTACAGTTTTGATTTCTCTTGGAAGTGCATTAGCTTCTATACCCTGCAGTTAAAAAGTAATGTGCTTAAAGTAAATATTCCCTACATTATCAGACATACCTGAATATCCTTATGACTACCAGCATATTTGGGCTTAGTTTTTGTTTTCAGAGCAGTCCATGTTCAAGCAAGATACTGCTTTCTTATGTAGTCTTTCTGCAACTGTCAAAATCTATTTATTTGTATTTACTTATTAGTGAAATAAACGGCATTCTAACAGAATAAATCAAACAAAATGCAAGAACGCATTGCTAGTCAAACAGCTGGGAAGTGAATGGAGAGATGTGCAAGTTATTAACAAAAGTCGTTTCACATGAATGTAATAATTTACTGCTGTTGGAAAAGAAAAGAATGTAAAGATATTTTCTCCTAATTTCTGGCTTTAGGATTTTTTTATTTTTTTTTCAATCTACATGTTAACACGTTTCAGACAGTCTTAGCATTCCTTGCTGGCATCAAACAGATCACTGCCAAAATGAAGAGACAACCATGCAGGCAAATGTGCCATTAGGCTTGAAAATCTCTGTGGTCAGCAAACTTCGTTGTACAGAAAGGCTGACCTTTACTATTTTTTTTTATTTTTTTTTAAAGAAAGGTTAATTTGGACATCTGTTAACTCTCACCAAAAATGAGAGGTCTACCTAATGAGGTCTTCAATCCTTCTAGCTGAGATGTTGGTTTATAGTTTGCCATCAGTAGGTGCTGAACGGAAGAGCAACTTGTTAACTTGGACAATGTCAAGCGGGTTTAATTTGAATGAAATGACATGAAATAAATGAGTTGAAAGGTTGCAGATTGCTTTACAACACTTTTTTTTTCACAAAGCATGTAATGATGTTAATGACTGGAAAAACAGACACAAGCTATGTGGGTGCTAATAAGAGAATCTTGTTTTTTCTATCTCAGTATTTATAAGCTATCTTTTATAAATTTTCTTTATAGAAAACTATCTCATTTCTCAGTTAAATCTGTGGGATATTAACAATAATTATGATATAACCAATATGCAAATAACTATAGTAATGAAAAGATATTAAGAATCTGCAACTAGCATCTCAATTCTTGAATTTCTTGATTACTTCCTGTTTTCAGAAACCAGAGGAATAAGAAAAAAAACAACAATGTGCCTAACAGAAAAATTACTTGAAAGTATTTGCTACTGAGAGAGGCATGGCTTCTTTCCATTTATTAAAAGACATTTTTCAAATTACACATCTACGGCTGGATGTCTACATACTGATGCTGAAATACCTGATGTGGCAAGTAGGCGAGTATCCCTGAGCTGCAAAACATCAAAGCGTGTTAGCAGCATACCATACATCTTGACAAGATCTGTTAGTCTAAGTGAAGCTCCTGGCTGATGCAGACAGACTTTGCACTCGAAGTGGCAAGGTTGCATGCAGAGCATTGCTTTGTAACATGTAAATCTATCAGCTGAGGTCAGTACAACCGGGACATTTCTGCTCTTCATTGCTCAGTATAAATAAGCCCTGTTTTCTCACTGGTTCTTCTGAAAGACTGCTACATTTATTTTATTTACAAATATTATAGTGACAAAGACACAAATCAGACTTACAGAAATGTTTGATTCCAGACAAACATCCAAGTACCCTGTGCTGGAATGTTTCTGGTATGGTGAAAGAAGGCAAACATGCCCAAAATAAGCCAAGAACATGAAGGCTGGCATCACCTTCACTGCTGTGCTGGTTTGAGCTAATTGGAATATTTTTTAATAGAGAAAATTGTACTACAGGCTGTGAAGGAAAACAGTGGTGATGTCTACTTCACTCAGAGGCTTACTGCGATGTTTAGGTATAAGAAAACCAAAACAAAGAAGATAAGAGTCTCTCGAGCTGGCAGTCTGGGTCACGAGGGACTTGCTTGCTGCTTGGGTCTTGGGCTCTCTAGCAGCTCTGGCTTCTCCTCTTGGCTGAATAACTTCACTAACCACTTTTCTTCTAATCCTCCCCGGCCGATCCTCCTTGCGCGTAAGCCAAACCTTGGGGTAAGGTGTGGGAGTGGGGAGAAGGTGGAAGGGTGGTTGGGAGCCACTCCTGGGGTCTCTGATTTCTGGGAGGGGAGTTGTGTGTCTGTATTACCTTAAACTTGTATATTTCTGTAAATATTCCTGTATATACTGTATATATTTGCTTGTATATTGTGCTGAGCTGTAAATAGAGCTTCATCTCTTAACTTCCAGCTGGCTGAGAGTCTAGCCTGGGTCATTTCAAAGTGTGGGGGGGCGGGGAACTCCCAAACCATCACAACTGCACAAATCTTAGGAAAAGCTTTTGATGTTCTCTCTTCTTTGTCTCTTTTATGCTCTTCTGTGTCCTTTCACACATTAAGTCTGGCTTATGAAGTTCTATTTCAGCAAGTCACCTTTAACCTTCTGATTAGTATCCTGTTTCCTCTGTCCATGACATATTAACGGGGGCAAATCTATGACCTAATACATATAGTAGTGGGTAGAAAGTTATGAAAATTATTCCACATTGACTTGCTACCTGAAAAAATGTGATGAGCTCTTGTAAAGGAAAATGGGTTTCAGTTAAACTCAGGTTTTCTGCAATTTGCTAAGTTTATGCCTAGAATTAACAGCCTGATAATACCTGGAAAGGAATAATGTTTCCAAGTTGTTAAACAGCAATCCTTCCCAGTTTCAAAAGCAAATCCAGCTGATTGAATCACTAAATTTATATGAAATCAAAACATTAAAATACATTTTCCTGATTTCTGGTCCACATCCTTCAAAAACACAAACAACATAAACCAAACCAACAACACACTAAAGATTTTTTTACTGCTTGTCCTGAGGGCCAGAAAGTTGCATTAGAAAAGGAAAAAAAAATGCCATGCTGGCCAAGTCAAAGTTACACTCATTTTTCAAAGCCACATATGATTTTAACAGAATAAACTCACTTTTATCACTCTACTGTACATACTGTTTCCAAATCATGTATGGCCCTCCTGTCATTCCCTTGTATCACAGGAGTCTGACCTCTTGCTTCCGAAGACCATGACAGCCCCAAAGTCTCTTGCAAGTGGCCATATTGCTTTCCGCCCACATCCTAGCAAACTGCATCTATCCTGTGGCATATCCCCTGTGCTGACACAATGTGCCCTTCGTGTCCACAGCTTCCCAAACATCATTTCATGGCCCAGCCGCATCTATGTCCTCACTCCCTCTTTGAATCAAGATGTCAGTACTGCTACTAGGAAGAAGTTGCTCCAAGCAAGGATCACCAGGTATCACAGTGTTTGCACTCATCAAAACTGCCTTCGGTGTCCTGGTGCTGATGAGAGAAATGCACCATCTTAATACCTGTCAATGCCCAGACTTGTATCCACCTTAGGTCCCTAACTTTTCTACCAGACTGGCCCGACTGTGGAGTGCATGGTACAAGGTTTCTTACTCAGCAGTACACAGTGTCCAAGCCTCCTGACTCTTACTAAGGGACAACTTAGCAAATGACTAGCTATTTCAGTTGAAAAACACACAAAATCAGGATTTTGGAGACCTTAGCTTCTGAAACAGCAACAAAAATTCTTCACCTCATGCCCTAGTTCACATGTCTTCAGTCCCAATGGACTAGAGGACTATACTATAGAAGTGCCAGAGTCATCAACTATAATGGGAATATAGATTCCCAGTGGAAATCTGTGCCTTTAAGGAACAGTAAGTACTTCATATATAGGAAATTTGATTTGGTTTAAGAGGGGAAAAGATTAACTAGGTGCAGATAGGTCTATAAAATTACATGATAAAAATATGTAGCAGGGTCTGGCCATCTACTAATCAATTAGCATGTTAAGCAGTTTAAATATTAAACTTCAACTACAATAAAATGGAAGTAGGAAAAGCCAGTTAGGAAAAAAAATTAGCTGAAAAATAACTTAAGGGGTGGGGATAAAGGTATAATTTTGTGTAATGTATAAGCATCTACAGTTCGTGACAGTGAACAGAAGATCTTAAAACATGATTTATGAGTTCTTTTATATCAAATCAGATTTCACTTAATAAAGATTTTGTTCACGGGAAAAACTTTCAACATGATTTCATGTTATATTTAAACTGCTGTAAAGGGGTCTAGCATTTGGATCATGCTTCAGAACTTCTCAGATATCTCTCCTGGTGCTTTATATAGTCTCACAATGACCATTTTTTCCCAGGTATTTCAGTAGTTGTAAGCAGGTGTGGCTGAGGGTATCTTTCCATTTGTAATTCCCTCATATAAATGGTACCATCATGAGCATGCTGGGCCAGAATCTTCAGTGACCAGTGCTGGTGGGACTTAAAAAATAAGCAGGTACAGACACTGGGGTCTACAGAATGAGGAGGCTTTCTGAGCAAGACAGATCAGGCCCAAGTGACAAAAGAAAGGACGAGGCCATAACAAATCAGGCCCACAGGCTGACAGCTGGTGGATGCAGTTTTCTGTAGACAAGAGAATTGTATTCTGGCTACACATACAGATTTCTGGGAATATATTAGAGTTTTCTAGACTGCTAGGGAAAAATACTAAAACTCTGTCTGCTCTAAGCTGCAAGTTGCACTTCCTGTAGCCTTACTGTCAAAAATACATACTTGGGTTTTGTAAGAGTAATTCCTCTGGGGAATAGCTGGAAACCTGTGAAAGCTAATGGCTGAGTAACCTCTCTCATGATAGAAGTCAACACCATCTCAGCACACTGGATGCTTATTTCCATGGCCATCCAGAACCAAACCTTAGCTGCAGCCACACAAATGTTAATGCAAACTATATGCACTATTTAAATATTTAGCTCAGTTGGTAACTGGAGTGCTCTATTGCTCAAGCTGAAGAGAAAAGCAGCAGTTCCTTTCAGTCCGGATCTGATTTCTGGCCCTTCACTGGAAAAAAAAACAAACAAAAAAACCCCCAAAACTATACAATATGTCTAAAGTAGGGATAGTGTTTTAATGTGCTTTCAAAAATCAGTAACTTTACTTGTGTCAATGTATTTATGAGCCCTTACAGAGGTAAGAAATCCCTTCTGGTTAATGCCACTGTATAAACACCATTGCATAGTGTGAATACCAGAAACGCTTCCACTACCCACTACTTCTAGCTTTATGTACCTGTAAAATCTGTTCACATCGATGGTTTAGAAGCACATAATAGATATATTCCAGTAACATGATACTACATACACAACAGTTATACAGATGTTTAGAGACAAAATGGCAGTTTTAGACATCATTTTAAGAATCGGAAACACGTACCAGGAAAAGGGTGAGGGAGATGTATTTCAGATACAGAATGTCTCATCTTCAGCCACTAGATGCACAAAAGCGCTAATCATATCAAAACAATTGAATGTCTAGAGAATATCACTACAGTCTGACATAAATTCATATAGGAAACCTGTAAACTACATAACTATGTAATAAACATAACTCTAATAACCTACCAAGGATGTTCTTTTTTACCCACCTGCAAGAGGCTCATGTATTCTGGTGGCCGAAGGCCACATGATATTTTTAAACTATCATGATACCACTTTCAGAGAGGATGTGCAGTTTTCAGCCCTTTTTATTATTTTTTTTTCCCTTCAAAGAGCCTTAAGAATTTTCCTGTGAAGACGAAGCAAATGTAATTTTGCTAAGCTCAATTTTCTTGGTTACCTTGGCCAGGTCCCTTAAAAGTCATCTATAAACCATAATTGAAAACCACAGACTGTTGAGTGGACTTAGCAGTCCTGAGGGGTACATTGTAGGAGCAGCAGAATTACAGGAGAAAACCTTGGCTGGTTTTATTACAACTTTATTTTCAGTAAAGAGAATTGCAAAAACAGACCTGAAGGAGATCCTACCTCATGCAAGGGAGTGTTAAGGAAGAACCATGCCTAATGTGCCTTCTTATAGCATACCAATGAACGTACAGAAAGTGGTAAACTAGGATTGGACGAACTTGCCTGGTTGCTATACGCCTGAAGCTTCACTAACATCCGCACATGAACAAACACTACAGAGTGCAAAGATGCATTTCTGATATAATAACACATGGTATACTTGCCCATACTGACAGCTGAGGGTTTTAACAAGAAAGCAGATGGGAACTGTAAGCTAGAACAATCAGAGATATCTTTAAATGGACACAAAATGCATGCATGTATACATGTATCTTATTACGCCCCTACTCATGAATGGCAGCTGTCCTTATTTAGGAGGCACATCATGTTATTTTCAGGACAACATGCACAGCTATTTAATGGATTCTCCAAAAAGGCTGGTATATATCCTGTCTACTCAATATACTTACTAGGAAAAACAGCATGGGCATGCATCTGTTTGTGCAAGGTGGAGTTCAGGCATTTGAAGGGAAACATGAACTGTTTCTAGCCTATTGCTAGATGGCAACAAACTACGGAAAATGCGTAGGAGAAAGAAAAAAAGTTTCGTCCCGATCAAATATTGTCACTGCTTTTACACTTTCTCAAACAAAACTACTTTCTTTGCCAGCTGGCCGTTGCCTCTTGATCTCATTGTATTCTCATTGCCGATAGTACCCACAAGCAATGCCTCAAAATCATTTAGCTTCAGAATGTCTCATCAGAATAATGCTTCGCATTTGCAAGAACTCAGTCTTCTGCTCTCTGTTATTTACAGAACTTCAACATAAAAAATTGAGAAGCCTCTCAGAGAAAAGAGCTATTACGTTTCACACAAAAAAGGTTAATATTTCTGAAGCTATTAAATGCCCTTTATTGCAATAAATCAACTTGTCTTAGAACACTAACAAATTAACAAGAAACCACTCTACTACCCTGTAAAATAACATACCCCACTGTGAAACAGCAGATTCACTTCTCTTTGGCCAATAGATTGCATTAAACAGCATCTGAAAATATGGTATTGTGCAGTCTAAACCCACCAGTATGGGTGAATTTATGAGCAGGCAGAACATGAATTAGATGCCTATGCACTACTTAAATACCAGTATGGCGGAGCTATCTAACATCTGTGTCCAGCACTACACACTGAGATGAATCTGCAAATCTAAAGCCTTGTAGGCCAATGAACATTTTACAGAGAAGTTGGCATTTGAAAATCTGTGCGACACTAACAAGCACATCTTTTATTTTAAGATAAACTATCCTAAAGAGGAAATTTTGTGATTTTGAACTGCCAGGTTATTCCCACATTGTTGTGTTTGTGTGAGAGACGTCACATTCTCCTTCCTCTTCCATGTTACTTGTTACTTTGAGGTGGGAGTGCAGTCCTGCACCTTGGACTTTGAAAGCAATCTAGGTTTTCTCTTTTATCTAAGAAATTTAAAACATGCCACAAGTCACAGATACATTTACATGCTGGAGAATATGTTCCACACATAACTTTGGGGTTCACATTGATTATCTGCTTTGGAATATGGATTTATTTCCCTTCCAAGATGAAAAGCACTCCACAATAATAACTCTTCCTACTCTCATGCTTTTCTAAAATCTTGAGAAACTGTTTCTATCACTTTGCTGATAGGCCTTTAAATGCTGATAGCCAGCTTTGTAATTGGGGATGATGTCTCTTGTCCTGGTGCAAGACTCAGTGTGGGGGTTCTGGATGTACTCACAATGCAAATACAGGGATGTACTTTCCTAACAAGCCTTACTAATAAAATCTAAGTTGCCTTTAGAGCTTTACACTAGGGAAGAAATGCTTGAGGAATTTCAGTGTCTGATGTTGAATCTACCAGATCCCAGAGTCGTTTTATTGCTTTAACTCTCAAATCTACTAACCGACGTTTTATGGTACCATAATGAATGAACTTAGATGGCACACATTCAAGTCCTGGACTTTCCCTGGGTACAGATTTTTCTACTTAATATTAATGGTTTAAAATAGATTGTAACAAACTGCATGCTCTAGTTACTTAATGTTATACCCAAAGGAGTAAGATTCCAGAACTAAGAGCAGCAAATGCACATATGAAGTGTAATTGATTGGCATCGATATGACTCCATGGTGCGAACGAAGATCCACTTCAAAACCTGTCTGTCTGAGAAGTATCAAATGTGCCAGAGAAAACTGTTTGGAAGTTTTTAGGTTCTAGAAAACCACATGCTAGGCAAGATTTGCCCTGCATCAACAACTTAGAACTGA
>VWYK01128586.1:567-12431 GCA_013399775.1 Semnornis frantzii | reverse complement strand
TTTCTTTTTTTTTTTTTTTTTTGGGGGGGGGGGGGGGGGGGTGTGTGTGTTATGGTGTGTTTACCATAAAAACATTTGTCACTGCTCTTCATTGAGAGATAAAATGCTGGAAATACACAATGCACTTACTGGACAATTTAACATGCTAGGGTCAGGCACTCTGAGACTTCACAGTAGCACAACAAGAACAGATATTGAAGATGCTCGAAATCCAGATTATGGCTTTCAGAAGACATGGTGCATTGTTCACCCAGGTTGAAAGCAGATGTATGTTTATATACTTTAATCTTGGCTCAGATGTGAGCTACCATGTTAACAATTTTGTTGCCCAGGCTGCCCTGGCTTGGGATTTAAATAAAAACAAATTACAGGTCTTAACAGTGATAGATGGACTTCTCTTACATTTGTGTAGAGTATTTTTGCCTTAAGATTAAAGGCTTACACATTTATCTGCATAAACTAACCCCTGGAGTAGGGTACTGCTGACATTTTCCAAGAAAAATGAATATCCTAACTTATTCCAAAGAGAAGACTTGGTATTTGTATGGCCAGAGTGACCTTTGCAAGTGCCCTTTCAGATTAGGTGCACTACATGGAAAATTGTGCTCTTACAGTACTCCATAAATCATACCTACCAATTTTCTTTAAAGGGGTATGTAAATATCAGTGTACCAGGTGGGTAAACAACACTAACCTCGTACAAATGGCTTGAAAATTGAAGAAAAGCACCTTATTTTGCTGCTGAAATTGCTTTTGAAGCCCAGCATCGTGGCTTGGGTTGTAGAATGCATGAAATGATTTGTGCACTGGGAATAGAAAATGGGTTGATGATAACTACACTCGACACAGTTCCTATGTTTCTGAGTTCTTTCGATGATCAAAGATATCATTGCCGTATATTACTTTTCTTTGCAGATCCCAAATGCATGTGAATTTCAAGTGACATACACATTATCTGCATGTTTCCAAAATGGACAGACAGCTTTTTAGTTTGTATTTCTCATTTGAGCTAGTTAATGTTTCTGGTCCAGTTTCACTCTGAGTCTCCTTGCAATAGTTATGTAGCATTTCCATTTAATGAAAACAAGGCAGAGAAGTTCATGCGCTAAAGAAGAGAAAGAGGGAGGGGAAAATGAAGTTACAGCCTTTGAAATTGTCAGAAGTGTTATTTGAGTAAGTACTGACTATGAAAGAGACAAGATGTGCTAATTGTTGCTAAGCAGAGAAGATTCTGAATGAAGAAGAAAGCTCTGGGTTTAGACACAGCAGCAGGAGAATGGATACACTGCAGGTATCAAAGCACCTTGGTAAAACCAACTTCAGATGCGATCCACACAGGATGATTTCAATTTAACTTTTCATGTCTGTAACTTACAAGGTCTTGCAATACCAGGACAAGGGGCCATGGGTTTAAACTGGCAGAGGGAAGATTTAAACTGGATGTTAGGAGGAAGTTCTTCCCAGTGAGGGTGGTGAGGCACTGGAACAAGTTGCCCAGGGAGGTTGTGGCTGCTCCCTCCCTGGAGGTGTTCAAGGCCAGGTTCGAGGAGGCCTTGAGTGACCTGTGCTAGTGGGAGGTGTCCCTGCCTATGGCAGGGGGTTGGAACTAGATGACCCTTAAGGTCCCTTCCAAACTTAACATTCTGTGATTCTAACTCCTGTCAGTTCCCGAGGTCTCCTTTCTACAAATATGTTGTTGTTGCTGTGTTGCTTATTCCATAACACAGAAGAGGGTTTAGCACAGATATCTACAGAGAACATTGGTAACACAATGCATCATGGATATTTTAAAAACAGAATCCTACTGCTCTCAGCCAAGGTCTGTAATCTCTATAGGTAATCTGGAGAGACCAAATGCAACTGGGTTTTCTTGATGACTAGGAGAACTTTTTCATTCCTAGGAACAAGAGTTCATGTAAAACCAAGGATGTGACTTGTATTACAAAATTTTCTGTGTCCTAGGATTCAACACTATAGTAAGACAAAGAATCAACCTGCCACCAATCATCCTAGATACTTTTTCTTGTTGGATTTTAGGCCCAGTTAACTTATTTTGATAAGAGTTTGGGATCATTCTTTGGCACTGCAAAAATGGCACCAGCAGGGATGCACAGATTACATTGCCAGAAATTTCTAGTTATTTTGGATGTTTTTTACTGCAGTGATGGAAGGACTTTCAGAAGTCACTGGTTGACTCAGATTCAGTTGCATTTATTGATGCTCAGAACCTCTGAGGACCAGGGTTTCTTGTGCCAACATGGCTACCAAAACCCAGACCAACTCCTGGATGGTTCAGTAGTACAGAGTTTAGTGGTGTGATCACAATTACAAGTAGTAAAAGCTGGGAGTGGAAACATGTTGAAATAAACAGATGAAAATTGCAATCAGCCATTTGGAAAGATGAAGTGTGAGTAAAGAATAACAACCATAATCCATTTTCAGCATCTGCTTAAGAAGGTGCCTTAGAGTTATATTGTATATCAACATTTCCAGTGTCCTCCTTCAAAATCCTTAAATCAGCTCAGCTCAGAGTGCCTTTGGGGCATAAGACAGAAGACAGAATTGCTCACAGGAAAGTATTTGAAGCATTTCTGAAAACAGATTTATTTTTCACAAGGGGAAATAAACCCAGCAACAGAGGGATATCATCTACCTCCCAAAGAAAAACAGCACTGGAGGGAGAAAAGAGCTGTGAATGCTGTAAAACCAAGCCTGAGGCAGTGCTGGTAAATTTGTTCTCACTGAGAAGGGGAAAGAAATCATGGAGGGGATGCAGGCAGTGTCTGAGGACATCCTCAGCCTACAGATCTCTTAGTATCTGCCTCCCAGAGATACCTCTTGCCAGCAGCAGATCACTCAACCGTTTTACCACCGGTCTACTCACCAACTTCTTCAGTGGGACAAGTTTACAGGGGAGATCCAACAGCAAGCCCATCTCATTTAACAAAAGAATTAAAAGCAGCTTGAAACACAAGATTTCAAGTCACAAAAAACCATGCAAACACCCCAGAGATACGAAGAGCCTTGTTGGGAATGTGGCCCATGGTTGTCAGCTGCTCTCATCTTCTCACAACTTCTGTGAGGCCTCCAGGAACTTGCATTTACTTTGAAGGAACATCAATACTTGAATTTTGCTCTCCATAGCCAATATCTAAAAGGCGAAAATTTTCTTCCTGCTGCTGTTCTGGGACTTGTTGCCATTTTTCTCTTGGTTTGTTTTTTGGTTTGGTTTTGCTTTGCTTTGTTTTGTTTTTGTTTGTTTGTCTGGTTTTGTGTTGCTCTTTATGCTTTTCATTAGACAGGGTTAAAAGTGCTCTGAGAAGTTCTAGTGTCACTAATGCACTGCACGGGGAAACTTTGGGAGCGATTCCACTGTTCAGGAGTTGCTGTAAGTTAGGTCCTGCACTCCATCTAAAATATAAAGAAGTAGAATTCCTTTCATCTAAGATTAAACCAGAGACAAACATATTTCAACAAGGGACAGCACAGCTCTATTTTGTTATGATGAAAGTAGGTGATATGTTGAAAGAAATTATTTAATCCCTGAAACATTTTGTTAATGCAAGTCTCAGTTCTCATCTATGTTTTGCACTGATAGGGGTTTAAGACAAGACCAGCAATAATTAAATTCAATACAGGCTCATATTAGTCTTGGAAACTTGCACCATTTCATCTAGCTCCAAAAGGCCTCATTGTAAGAGAGAAGTGAATTACTCATGGTTTTAGAAGCTATGAGGAAACACCTGAGAAAACATCCATATTGTAGGGAAGGGAAGAGTTTGTAGGGGTTTTTCAGAAGTACCCATGTGAGTTAGGTAGTACAGGGGCTTATTAAAAGCTACTGACATTTGTATGCCCGAGCAACTGAGATGTGTTTGAAACCTCCCACCTTTTACCAACACGTTAAAGGAGTAAATTTCAAAGCAGTCTGTGGATTTCACAGAGATGTGTTCAGTTATTGGTAGGTTCAGATCTACTCACAAGTTGCTGAGAGTTCAGTGCGATTACTCTGACGTATTAAAAACAATGAGCACACACCTATGTGCTTAAGGCTGAAAGCAACCCAGGTCTCAGAGGAAGGCAGAATCTGAATATTTTCAAGGTGACTTCTCCCTGTTAGAAGGATTTTTTGAAGGCAGCACAATGTTGCATACGACATGACGTTGGAGAGGCTCTGGGAAGCGTGGTGTTTTCTCCGGCGAGGACTGGAAATAAATGTAATGTTGTTGTGAGTTAACCATTTAAAGCATCTTTCAGCTTAGGAGGAAATGTATTGTGCCAAGCCTTATAAACATGCTCCTTCTTCAATCTCCCCAGCTCACAATATTTAAGGCCTCATTCATTATGAGGTCTGGGTTGATGAAAAGCTCAACATGAGCTTGCAGTGTGCGCATGCAGCCGAGACAGCAACCGAGTCCTGGGCTGCATCGAGAGCAGCGTGGCCAACAGGGCAAGGGAGGGGATTCTCTCCCTTTACTCTACTCTCTTCAGACCCCATCTGGAGTCCTGTGTGCAGTTCTGGAGCCCCCAGCACAGGAAGGACATGGAACTGTTGGAGCAGGTCCAGAGGAGGCCACCAAGATGATCAGAGGGCTGCAGTGGCTCTCCTATGAAGACAGGCTGAGAGAGTTGGGGCTCTGCAGCCTGGAGAAAAGAAGGCTTCCAGGACACCTTAGAGGAGCCTTCCAGTATCTGAAGGGGGCTACAGAGAGGTTGGGGAGGGACTATTTGCAAGGTCTTGTCATTACAAGACAAGGGGCAATGAGTTTAAACTGGCAGAAGGAAGATTTAGACTGGATGTTAGGAGGAAATTCCTTCCAGTGAGGGTGGTGAGACACTGGCACAGGTTGCCCAGGGAGGTTGTGGCTTCTCCCTTCCTGAGGGTGTTCAAGGCCAGGTTGGAGGAGGCCTTGAGTGACCTGTGCTAGTGGGAGGTGTCCCTGCCTATGACCAGGAGTTGGAACTAGATGATCCTTGAGGTCTCTTCAAACCTTACCATTCTATGATTCTATGATTATGCTGAGGCCTAATCCAATTCCCAGAGAAGTCACTGACTTCACCATACTATAGGAATGTGACTGAAGCCTGTATCTAGTTTTCACAAAATCACCAATTAAAAAAGAACGTCCTCCAGTAAAAATACCATCTTCAAAAGTCAATTCTGCAGATACTTTGGTAAGATAGAACTAATTTTCTGTTTACTGAAACCTCAAAACATCCCATGACCTTGCATCGACTTGAACGACAGGATAAAGAAAGTAATTTTTTTATTTGATGGGCACTGATAATAATAAAAATGTTTTTAAATGTAAGCTCTAGCAGTGTACCAATTGCTGCCTAATCAGGGTTATGCTTTTGAAATGATATTATGTCTTCTTTCACCTCCTGCCTATTATGTGAAAAAAAAGCGAAGCGCTTAGGCAAATCCTTGATCCGTTCACATGTATTTTTAATATTAATATGTCAGAGCAGTGGCAATAATGATATTAGGCAAACGACTGAGTTCTCCCCCCCAGCTGGACATGTTAATTGAGAAGGCAAATTTTAGAGGCAAAGTTCACGTCTGTGCAGATGGCAGGACAATGCCGGATGGCAGGCCTAGGTCAGTGTCAATCCCAAGCCGGACTTTAATGGCTCACTTCTCTGCTTTTTCGACGTCAGCTGGTCCCTGTGGGCTGTATAAGTTGGAGAAGTCTGTCTCTGCATTTTTTTTTTTTTCTGCCCTTGACTCTGGTGCACCGATTTCATGCAGAGAAGATGCCCCTACGTGTTTTAGTAATGATACAAAAAAGAATTAGCACTCAGAAGCTCACATACGAGAGGCACTTCCAGTGCTTCCTTTAGAGCTGATGGAACGGTGCTAAAACCAGTACCTACCCTCTCTCTGGCAGGACTTCATCCAAAGTTTGCTGACATCAAGAGGATGTTAAAAGCAAATTAAAAGCTAGGCACCTGATATTTCCTTAGTTTAACATATTTTGGGGAAGTGGTAGTGGGGATGATGTTAGTATCTTTGCTTGAATTTCTACTGAGGCCTCTTACTATTTTGTTCAGGACAGCCAGATTTTAAGATGGTTTATTCTGCTGCAATGTTTTAGCTTCTGTCAAAAGGTCCTGAATATTGCTTGTATTTATGTAAGTATTGCTTAAGGTGACCTGTGAATCAAAAGCTGAACGTATACACTTATATATTTAGAGAGGTATAGCTATACAGTGTCATAGAAAAAAAAAAGAGACTTTAATAGTTTCAGTTTCCTAAGTGATATAATTATTTATTATCTGTAATTAAAATGCAGAGCTTGGCTTTCTGCATGAGACTAGATGAAAAGCCTTTTTAATGAAAAGAGCAACTATGAGCTCTAAATTTTTTCATGGAAGAGATAACTTATGTAATCACTGGTAACCTTTTTCAAGAATATTATCTCACTATTTATAAAACAATACCTTCTTTACTTTAGAAATTCCTATTTACATATGAAAAAGAGCTTTATTTATTGATGCCTTTGACTGATGTGCATTCCTCTTTCAGGAATACCCTCTTTTTCCAGTCTTACATATGCCAGAGCATATTCCCTTTGGCATTACCTGCAGTGATATTTGAAAACAATTCTCTGCCTGAATTATCAGTAAGCACAAAATTAGTTTGTTCTTCACATGAAATCGTTTTCTTCTTTCATATTGTTAGATTTGAAACATGTTCTGTTCCATTATATGAAAGGACGAAACATTTACCAACCAGGAGCAGGTATGAACAAAGGCAAAAGCATTTTTATTTTCCTTTCCTATTGTTGGAGAGCCTTTCTTTATCATTTTACCCCAACACACACACACACACACAAATTTTCTGGGTTTATAAATTCAAATATTTTATGCATCAGGAGAATATAAGCAAAAAACTGAAAGTGCTTTCCAGTGAAGCTTGCCCACACCTACATTAAAAATTAGTAATAATTTCATATAATAACATGAGTTCTTCAAATTTATAGGAATACATTTTCTCTTTTATTGCTAAACAAATGCAGAAAATACTCAGATGTTTCAAAGTTTTCTGGATTAAAATTTTTCTTGTATTTGTATAGCTTCCAACGTATCTACAATCCAAATCTGACTCATCTCAAGCACTGCTAACATCCCTTTCTGCTAAACACACAGGGGAAATGGGAAATCAACTAGTTGTATATTAAGAAAATGCTAATGTAGGGTGTATCATGGTGGCCAAATATTTCACAGATATTTCACAACCATATAAGATTTGACTCAATGCTCACTGTAGTCAAAGGAAAGACATTCACTGACTCAAAAGGGCTTTCAACCAAGCTATTGACTCCATATATTTTTCCATGAAATCATAGAATCATAGAATGGTAAGGTTAGAAGGGACCTCAAGGATCATCTAGTTCCAACCCCCTGCTATAGGTAGGGACACCTCCCACTAGCACAGGGCACTCAAGGCCTCCTCCAACCTGGCCTTGAACACCTCCAGGGAGGGAGCAGCCTCAACCTCCTTGGGCAACCTGTGCCAGTGTCGCATCACCCTCACTGCAAAGAACTTCCTCCTAACATCCAGTTTAAATCTCCCCTCTGGCAGTTCAAACCCATTGCCTCTAGTCCTGTCATTACAAGACCTTGTAAATAGTCCCTCCCCAGCCTTCCTGTAGGCACCCTTCAGATAATGGAAAGCTTCACCCTCTGTTGAACTGCCTGGTGTTACTGAGGACAGCAAATGAGTTCAGTGATGCTGCATTTGTGTAAATCTGGGCAAAATCTGGCCATGTACACTGACAGATAAGAAAAGAATTAGGCAATGTAAATAAAAACATCTCTGCTGTGCTCTAATCATCTAGTCTTGTGTCTCACCAATTAATGGTTGTATAAAGCCAGAGCATTCAAATAAACATCATTTTAAAATCCATTTACTCTTCACAGTGCTTGCTTTGTAACCTTTCTACTGAACATTGATTATTTTTTAACTTACCTCCTCCCTCATACCAATACCTTACCATAACTAACTCCATTTCTTTCCTTCAGAAAAGGAATTTTGCCTAAGAACATAATACCAGCCAGAGATGATTTTATTCATCAGACTCCTTGTTATCTCACTAACATTTTGCTGGCTCTCCTGTAAAACTTCTGTAGGCCTCTCTGGGCATGAGTACCTATATATAATCAAACTACATATGTTTTCAAGTACATACCTGCATGTACTGCATGACATTATCAAGTCAATTATACCAGGTTTAATCTTACAGCTTGTCAGGGAAAGGAATATAATAATCTATGTAAACCAGTTTAAACTTGGGGAGTCGATCTGAAAAGCACTGCACAGAGAAAACATTATGCATTGATCAAACAAACATTTAATACTCTTTTAGAGGCAGCAGATGGGTTTATATTAAGTTGCCTTTCATTTCATTCACAATATTGTTAGCTACATTTTATTCTGCTAATGAAAATATAACCATGTATCCTCAGGAAGGACAACCAATAGCCTCGAAAACAGATCAAAAGAGCACAGAGTAACACAGGAATAGAAGCATTTAAGTGAACATAAAATAAATACAGTTACAATTTGATTTTGAAAGCATTATTTAGATCAGTGATGTTTTTATTTCTACTTCAGATGGTTAAAAACTTGTAAGTGCATATTCAAAATGGACAGAGGGGGAATTTTTCAGTAGTCTTTCTGCATACACAGGGAAATACAGACCTGACACAATGCCCCAGCAGTCAAGGCAAAGTCTCTAACTCTAGTGGGCTTTAGATTTGACTTTCAAAATGGGTAACACAAACTGGTTCATATATCTATGAGACCTTAGAGTAGCCTTCCAATATCTGAAAGGGGCCTGCAGGAAGGCTGGGGAGGGATTATTTACAAGGTCTTGTAATGATAGGACGAGGGGCAATAGGTTTGAACTGGCAGGGGGGAGATTTAGACTGGATGTTAGGAGGAAGCTCTCACCAGTGAGGGCGGTGAGACACAGACACAGGTTGCCCAGCGTGGTTGTGGCTGCTCCCTCTCTGGAGGGGTTCAAGGCCAGGGTGGAGGAGGCCTTGAGTGACCTGTACTAGCGGGAGGTGTCCCTGCCTATGGCAGGGAGTTGGAACTGGATGATCCTTGAGGTCCCTTCCAACCTTCCCATTCTATGATTCTATGATTCTGATTCTATAATCTAGAGATGTACGTCTTTCAAAGTGTTCTATCAGCATCCACTAACAATAAGCAGCCGCACTGCAATTATTCTCAATGTTATAACCAAATTTCATCCAATCCATCTCATTTCTCTCTCCTATTAGCAGCACTAAAGGTTAAATTCATCCCTACAAGAGTAAACTATCTTCATAATTCTCTTTAAATGTGAGATGAACTTCGCACAGGACCATTACACATACAGTTGCAAATGCCTGGCTCACCCATGCTGATTGCCTCCATGAGCAGACACAGGGTTACTGCATGCACACATTGGCAGCTAGCAGATAAAGTCAGCTGTGAGTAAGCATGTGTTCATTATTGTGCTCACTTCAACTGAAAAATCTCTATTTGGTAAATGTTGGTCTGTTATGGGTCTGCTATCATTGTGTAATAATTCAGATTTCACTACTTTTTGTGATTAAAGTGTTCAAAAACATTCACAGTCAATTTAGTTAGGAAAAGAACCCCATATGCTAGGACTACTCAGGTTTGAGTTAATCTCAGATGATGCAGATTTGTAGAATCACACTGCAAGAGCTGGAAAAGGAGCAGGCAATCCAAGGAAATCTGGACAAACTGAGGCCATTCTTTCTATTTGTAACTCAGACAACATTACGCAGGCTTAGTATTCTATATCATCAGATATTTTTCAGGGTTGTTTTTTTTTTTTCTGTTCCTGTTACTCTTAGCAACTGTGTTGAATGCTAATGCAGTTTGTGCATTATTACCAACGGGAAATCCCTGGCATCAAAGGATTAATTTTAGTCTTTGTCTTGCTTTAGTAATAGGAAATAAATTTTACCTAGTCATTGTCCTAGGCAAGTGAAATAAAGAAACTATATCTGCTGAGGAGCCATTATTATCACAGTCAAATAGATTAGCATTGATTCACTGTAGGTAAGAGCTGTTGAAGGGTCTGTTCTGTATGTGCTCCATAGCAGCATGATTATTTACTGTAAACCTACCCTCTGATTTTCTCCTTAGGCTAGTATTGTTATTATTAAAGCTAATTCACATGAAATTATGGTAGCTCTCCTGGTCTAGTCTATGGTCAGAGACCTAAGCAGGTGTTTGCTTAATAATTTGGTCAAAGATCAGTGAGTTAAAGGTTAGGCCATAGAAAGGAAGAATGGAGAGGTCAGAGCACTTGCAGGAGGGGTCTGAGACTTGATCTTCCTGAGTCTGGAATGGTCGAACCTCAAGGTCACCCATTAGTGATCTTGCTTTAACGGACTCTGAGATGTCGACCATAAATTCACCATGCCAGCACCTTTAACCCTGTTAATACTTCAACTACTGGAAATAAAAAGCAAGGACCCAGAAGGAACCAGCCCATGGAGAATTTTTCACAAAATGTCTATGAGATTAGATTTATCTAATAAAGCTTGCAGCTCCCAACTCAGCTCTACGAGGGAAAAACTTCTTCGTTTTAGCGTCTTGTGGAAATCCGTTACATACTTACTACATGAAGATGGTAAAGACCCTTCACACAACATGTTAGTACACACATGATGGTGTTAAAATAGATACAAACATCGATTTTAAAATGTAATATTTTCTCAGATAACAGTAGAAATTAACTAAAGTAGGAGCAAAACTGAACCACCTCCTGTTCTCAAAAGCTGTACCTGTCCATGTGTGTGTAGTCAAAACTTTGTAATGTTCATCCAGAATTAGAGGCTAGCTCATGCTGAGTAGTCACCTGCCTATCTGAAGTAGATATTTTTTCTCCTTTTTTTTTTTGAGTCAGTAACAGTATTATTGAGTCAGTAACAGAAGTATGGCATCCCTGAGCCATAACTATCAATTGGGAAAAATTCTCCTGTCTGCTTAGGAGTTTCGCCTTGAAAAGTAATTCTTGCCTTTCACTCTCCAATCTCACTTCAAGGTGGAGGATCCTGTACTTGCTGAATCAAGCCTGAGTTGCAGGAATTCAATTTTTAGTATCTTAGAACACAACAATTTAGTCTACTTCAGAGTTTCAAACAATTTCAGATCAAAAATATATGAAACTGCTTAGCATCATCATACATCAGAACTATTTTGGGGGCATCCTGCACCTCCAGACTCTGGAAGAGTTATTTTTCGCCAAGTCCAGGATCTTCTGGACTGCCTGTGACCAGAATGAATATATATAAGCAATAGCAGTTGTCCTATTGATGTGCAGAGCACTCTTCAGAACAAAGGTCCTAGTTTACCTAGAAGAGATTATAGTCTAGATTAGAGCAAGGGTAGCATAAGCAACTGTTCACATAGAGAAGACAGAAAGGAAGAGTTGATGGAGGCACTTCTTAGCTGTTTGAGAAATAAGAGTATTTGGTCACTGAAAGAACTGATATCACAGGCCAGGTTAGGAAAAGGTTTACTTCTATTATGGTTAGGATGTCCAAGGGACAATGAAATTAAGACAATTAACTCCTCCTTCAAAGAGTTCCCGGGGACTCCTGGCAAGCAGCTCCTTCCATTGCAGGATGAGGACATAAGAACTTACAGGCATCAAAGTACCATGAAAGGGAGCAGAAGGGGAGAAAGGGTGAAACATAAAGGAACCATCCACTTGAGATAAATGAAGACATCACAGCAGAGTAAAAAGAGATAACAACAGACAGTTAGGTGCAGAGTGCTAATTGGGAGTCTGAACTGAATCAGTGGCCCCAGCCCAGCATTAATGAAA
>VWYK01128556.1:0-17638 GCA_013399775.1 Semnornis frantzii | reverse complement strand
TTCTTTCAGGTAGCTACATACAGTGACAAGGTCTCCCCTGGGCCTCCTTTTCTCCAGGCTACACAAGCCCAGTTCCCTCAGCTGCCCCTCACAGGACTTGTTCTCTAGAATTTAACATATATTATAGCAGATACCTGCTGTGGCTTTATCATATCAGCCATATATACCTCACCATCCAAATAATACCACCTCTGCCCTAAATGTGATAATGTATCAAAGATCAGGATATATTGGAGCATTTCTTCTATGCCTAGATATGCTCACCATGTTCTGCTGAGAAGTAAGGAGCAGGGACTAATTTCAGCACAAATCTGTAGTGTTCCCATGTATCCTGTCTATATTAATCCTGGAATTATTTACCACTGAGCATACTGCTCATGCAGAACAAATTGCTTCAAGTACTATTTGGTAGGCTTCATATCCTGAAGCAAAATAATTTTTAATTTTTTTTTTTAAAGTTAGGATGAACCACAAGGTTTATCTGATTTCTTCCCAAAAATGTTGCAGCTCAGACCCATATGAACTTATGGCTATCGTGAAGTATCCCCACTACAGGCTGTTAGATCAGCCAAAGCAATGGAAACTACTTCCATTTACCTCTGCCATCACACGAGCTTTCAAACTGTAGGATTGGCAAAACTTAAATGCCTTGTGCATCCTTTGAGGGTCTGAACCAGTTACATGAAGTTAGTTACAGAAATTAAGACTAATTCAGTACAATCAGACTCTGGGGTTTTTGTGGACATTTCTGTTTGTATTTGTTGACTCCCTGTATCTTGGAATATGGTTGGGTAGGCACTGCACAAAAAATGTGGAGTTCCTGCTCCCAAACATTTAACATTTGAACCAATAAATCAAGCTCAGGTTTGGAGAGGATAAAAGGACCTCAAAAATGTATCGAATGTCAAAGTTCACATTCTACTGAATGTTATCTCTGGAAATGAAACAAAGCTTTCACATTCCTAGATGAGAATCTTAACCTCCAGACGTCTCTATCCAAAATCTCTTGTTCCTTTGTTAAAAGAGATCACAACTGACAACTCCTCCTTTTTAAATACACACAAAAACACATTAGTTAACAACCTCCATGTGTTGCCATTATATGTGAAGAGGCTTTGTTGCAACAATTATAACCTGAAAGACAATAAACTGTGAGAACATTTGATTCATTCTGACATTCTTATTGTAGCAACAAAAAAAACCCATAAAAATGTCACAGCAGTGCAGCAATGTCTGTGTCATATTGACATGATAACACGCCTTCATCCACAGTATAAATTTGGTTAGAAATATTTGTGCAGCACATAAAGGAAGAAAGGAATAAATATCTGGCACACAGAAACAGCGCAGGACTGTTCCCTCTGAATTTATAATCACAAAGTGATATATTTCAGCAAATATCCTCTTTGTTGCTTTCTCAGCTGGCTGAAAATAGATTATAAGGTGAGGATGCATAACTTCTCTACGGCCCATTATTTCTTATTATGATCCAGATGGAGCACAACTATTAGAGCACCACTAAAAATTGAAATGAACTGCAATGTTTTAAATACTAATTCTTCAATAAAATGTTTATATATCAATAATAGACTGTAAAAAACAACAACAACCTGACTAATTAGGCTAGATCAAATCTGCTCAGCTTCCTGTGCCTCCTATTCTGTGTGTTCGTGTGGGTGTTCAATACTGATGCAGCTTTCATTAAATTCCTTCCAAAGCCACTAGTCACTTCTTATAATACTGCAAACATCTAGAAGTATTTAATGGTTTCTCTTGCTTACAAGAAGCATTTTAACAAGAATATACCCATGTTTAAACCATATGAATAATTTTCTTGCTAGTCTGTCTGTAATGGGAGTTTAAATCTTATTTGTCCATAAGATAGTGAGAGAGTAGTTTACTACTTCTGTTTATAAAAGCACTTTAGCATTTAATTCATTTATACTCGCTGATAATTTTGGGTTTGTTTGGGTTTCTGGTTACACAGAAACTTGATTTAAATTTGTGCTTTCCTGCATTGCTCCTTCAGTAGCTGGCAGAATATGTGAAACAGTTTTGGTGCTGGGTCTCGCTATGTTTTTGTTGGTTTTTTAAAAATTCATTTATTAAAAAAAAAAATCAGGCTAAAGTTCCTCTGAAATACTGAAATTGTTATCTTGTTTCAAAGCCCATCAACAAATACAAAAAATGTGCATCCGTTATGATGCCTGCAAAATACTAATAAGGTTCTGCAGATGAAGATTTATTATTCTGAAATTAAGATTAATGCTTGAGATAAATCTCTCTAATTCTGCCATTTAAAACTCCATTTAACGACCAATGATACTCCTCAATTTTCCAGAAGAGACAGCAGAGCAACCTCAACGTGAGTGCCACCATGGGATCTGCCTGCTCCTAACCCGAGAGCATAAAGGAGACAAGGTGCTCAGTGGTACCCAGCTTCTGCAAGGTCTCACGAGGCACCAGCTGCCTCACCTCTGTTTTGCATCTTGGCAGGAGAAGCTTTCAGCCCCTGAGGCAATTGTAAGCTATGTGATAGGGCTCAGCACATCATTGCTTACACCCAAACACGTGTGCACAGTCTTGTGTGTCACTAAACAGACCTCTGTGCTACGACGACCTTGTGCATGGGGAAAGGGAAGCCTGGCCAAAGATTCCAAGGGTAGTGTAAGTATATCATATACTTGTTTTCTCCTTCTCTCCTCCTTGACTTCATTCATCTTCAGACAAAGATATTTGATTACAAGCTCCTTCTTGCATGACCAATTTTCACCCACATTTAATTAATTCAGACTCATCTCTTCCAGCCCTTTCAATATTTTGCAAGACAGCACTGATGCCAGCAGCTTTTTTCAGAACTTCCTTCTTACCATATTGACCTGCCCTTTTTTTTTTTTTTTCCTTCTTTCAGGTGCTAATGTAGAAAGATTGTGTTTGATTAACTAGAAAGTTACATTTCCTTTAGGTAAGGTAGACTATCAATTTGAGCAGGAAATGTCTGCATTAATGAGGGACAGTAATAACCATCTTTATGCCTCCATTTCCTACTCAAGAGTAACAGAGTGGAAGCATCCATTAGATTGTGTGCTTTAAAATGTTTCTGGTCAAGGAGGCAGAAGGACAAATGAAGCTAGTCCTTTCACCATATAAAGAAATAACAGTTTGTTCCCATGTGTATAATATGTGTAAAAAAAACAAAAATCCTATACACAGGATCCTGCTGAAATGGATGGTGTGGTTTTACAATAGGCCTTCATGAATTTTAGGCATGAGTCCTATTGACCTCACAATGGAACCCACTGCTCTAATTCCCCCTTGATTGTATTTGGAAGATCCATTCATAAATCTTAAATGTCAGAAATGTTCCTTTCATTATGGCTTGTGGCCATAAAGGCAAGCTTGCATTAAGCAACAATAAGGTCAGTGGGACTATTCAAGTGCTTAAAATGCACCATATGTTTAAGGTCTTAGTTCAAACAGGACCACAGGGACTGATTAAATACTTGTGAAAAATAGGTAAGAATTCACCAGCCCTCACTCTGCCCTCCTAGCCTTTAACCTGATGTCACTCGATCACACATGAGGTGGGAGAGATGGAACTAAAAGGACGCAGCACACCATCTAAAAGCAGATACTGTTTGCCTGTGTTTAAAGGAACAAACACGGGGCGGGGGGAAGAGGGGTGAAAGAAAATTTCCATGATAAAATTCTTAATTCATCTTTCTTTCTTTTGGTCTTACTTTTCTTAATGAAAAAGGCCTGACAGAAACACTGGAGCAAGAACAGTTAGCTGAGAACTATATTTCAGTCATAAAAACTTTTAGAGGCAAAAAAAGCCAAAACTTCTCGTCTGAAGTTATTTCCCTCTATTTCCTGCAGATGGACTTGATTCAAACCCACAGTGAGAACAGGTTCTTCTTCCACAAATAATCAAATCATGATTTATCAGCTGGAATGTTGGAAAATACGAGTGCTATTTTCAGTCCTTGTACAGAAGAAAAAAAAAACAAACCCTAAAGCATTGTTTTAGTGTTGGGCACCTTCATTCATCACTCAATGCCTTGCACGATTTGGATGACAACAGCATTTCCACAGGGAGCTGAACTTTCCCAGGACAGGTGTACATTAGTACACTTTACAGTTTCAATATGGAAGTGATACTGGGTGACTATGCAGTGCAAACCTGCATCCAGTACATCATGGGCCACAAAATATCACTAAATGTTAAAAGAATGGTCAACCATTTAGGGAAAGCAAGCTTTGCTAGCGTTGGCCTTTTTAACACACAATAGAGATTTTGGGCTGTACCTTACATAGCGTGCAACAACAAAGAGATGTAGAGCTGAGAAGGATCTCAAGGGGTTGTCTGGTCCAATATTCATACTGAGGCAAACACAAAAACACTAGGAGCAAGACTGACGGACACTTGTTAATGGATTCAAATCTACCATATCTGGTAGCATCTTTGTCCATGGTCTGAACAATTTTAGTGGACTAAGGTTAGAAGTGCCTGTTTCCAACATTAGTCTTCATTCTCTCCTAGCCGACTTGATTGCCCTTCAGAAAACAGTGAAGGCCAACACTTTTGTTTTCCTTTCAAGCACGCTCTTTCCATCGTAAAAGTCAATCTTCATGTTTCCTTTCAGCTTCCATCAGTTTAAACCAAAGTCAGTTCCTCCAACTGTTCCCCTGAGATCCTGTCTTGTAACAGATTTTTATTGATTTCCTCTCTCCCCAGCTGGCCTGCAGCCTTCTTAAAGTCCATAGTAAAAAAACACAGATGCCTCACCAGTCATAATCTCAGCAGAATAAATGGCTTCTTCAGCTTGCCTATGGCAATGCTAATGATACTTTCTAGAGTGATATTTACAGGTTTTAGCCCATTATTGTATTACATTCAGTCTGCAGTTGCCTATCACCATCCCCTTTCCTTTTCCTCCAAGATCCTCTGCGACCTCAAAGCAGCAGTGCCAGTTACTTCCTATACTGCACTTATGCATTAGATTTGCCCTCCTTCCACATGGTGCATTGCACTTGCCTTTATTGACATTCACCTTGCTGAATTTGGGCTGCCTTTCAAATTTATTGGGATCATTATGAATTCTGATGCTGTCATCTAAACCGCTTGTAACCCTTCTCATAACTCTCCCAATGTACTCCCTCTGTTCTGTCATTCAACTCTGCTAATGAAAGTGTTGAATAAAATCACACACAGGGCAAAGACTTCCCCTGCCAATCCACTCCAGGTTTGACAGCAAAGCCCTTGATTACTTTTTGAGAGAGATTTTTCAATCAGTTATCACTGACTTTGTTATGACTGCTGAGATCATCTTTCATTCGTCTGCTATGAGACCACTACATAGAAAAGTGTCAGAAGCCTTTAAAAAAGTTCAGATATATCATAGCTACTAAATCCTCCTTATTCACTAGGCAGTTATCTTGTCAAAGAAAGAAATCAGATTAATTTGCCATGAACTTGCCTTGACAAATTCATGCTGGCTGTTGGCCAATAGAAGGAAACTACTTTTAATTATTCATGATCAAAATATTTCTACTAAAGCACAATTGGGGTTTTTTTGGTTTTTTGTTTGGTTGGTTGTTTTTTTTGACTCAGCACTGGCAGGGATACACAGAAGGTACCCAGGAGAGAAACGTCATTTTGGATGCTATTCTGTCCTTCCTCCAGAGCGACAGGAAAGAGGCAAAGCTCTTCAAGGAGGAAAGGGCAGTCATACTCCCACACTTCCACCAGACAATTTTTTATTCCTTATTCTATTAAGGCTCTTGCAGAAAAAGCTGCAGGAAAGATGAATGAAGATGAAAGAGGTACAGGTTAAGTCCTCAGTGCTCTAAATATTTTTGAGAGGTACACAACACTGTATTATTTCAGACCTACAGAAATGAAACAATAAGAAGCCAAGAACAAGTATGTGTCATCTTTTATCCAATTACTTGATGTCTTTTAGTACCAGAAAACCAGTGCCATAGGCAGCTGCAACAATGAAATCTCCCAGGGATTTGGGATTTTTCTTTATTTTACAAAAAAAACCTCAAAAACTAAACAAAACAAAAAAAATCCCAAAACAAACAACAAACCCAAACAAAAACCACAACCCAGAAAGCAACAACAACAACCACCAACCAAAAAAAAACCCCAAACCCTCAATTCTATCAGCCCCTTTGGATGTGTGATAATGTTACACAGTTTTTCAGTTCTGAAAATTTAGGCAAGGAAATCTCTCAACTGATCTGAAAAAAGTAGTATTTTAAGATCTGATTTACTGGTATGATTTGATTTTTCTACAATGGTACACTTCCTAAAGCAACTTGTCTCCTCACTCACCTGTTCATCCTAATAACTTTACATACTTTCTGGTTGATAAACCATAGCACTTGCCTATAAGTAAAGCTAGGCAAATGTTGGGGAGATTTAACTGAAATTACCTTGTCTACTCCTCAAAAATCAGTGTGCACTGGCAAGCACAGCTCCACTGAAATCAGGCAGGGTCTACCTGGGTAACTGGCCTGACTTACTTGGACAACTCTCTCTTTTAACGCCAGTCACACACAGTTACTAACCCATGAGTATACGAAGTTAAGCCCTGCAGATTTCCATGGATGTCTGTGCAGATACAGGCCTACATCGCTCAGCTTTCTGAAACTCCAGAATGAAAAACACAAACAATCTCCCTAGTGTCTTCCAACCAAGTGGTAAAATAATACCTTGGAGGTTATCTTTTATCTAAGATTTGTTTATCCCTCTAGCACAATATGCTATAAAGCTGTGCTGTGTTGTGAGCTACTCAGATGTATTTGCTGATCTAGTTGGATTAATTAAAACTTTTGCCTTCCTGAGAGACAGAGATATTACGATCAACACAGGACAACCCGTTAATCTCTCTGGGACCATCTCAGGTGGTTGCTTGCACTGTGTGTGAGCAACGATAGTCTGTAAATGTTGATTTCCCACATTTATGTATCATTTGTTTAATAGCAGTTCTCAGCTACTTTTAAAAATGTGGCTCAATAACATGAAATAACATTTCTTTCTTCATTCTTACCTCTCCCACTCACTAGCCCATCTCTCTTGGTACCACAAATTCATTTAAACGTATGAAGGCAATGATAATAAAAGTAAAGCTTACATAAACACATGCTAGCTATAACCTTGCACAAAAAACAAAACAAAACAAAACCCAAAACAACAACAACACTGTAAAGCTTCCCAAGGAGGCTGGTTTACAATTTTAAAGTGATTTATATAAAGACACATATTTTTACTATAAACAAACACAGGTTGCTAAATTGGAACCTGAATATCTAAAAATCTACTGCCACGTCCAGAGTAAAAGCAAAACAAGTCACATATGCCCCCCATGAGTGCTGTATCCATCCCAATCTCACTCTTGGACTTAAGTTTCATGAAAAAGTGGGTGATGTTTGATTTCCAATGTAATTAGATTTTTACTCTAGGCCACTGACACGTTCACACTTTAACCCTTCTGCATCCAGATATTTATGGTATATTAAGAGGCATTCAGAGAATTTGAAGGAGAGTGACAGTCGCTTCTCCCTAGTACCAAGCAGTAGGACAAGAAGTGGCCTCAAGTTGCATCAGGGGAGTTTTAAATTGGACATTAGCAAAAAGTTTGTCATAATGAGGGTTGTCAACACTGAGGAACAGGCTGCCCGGGGAAGTAGCAGAGTCACCATTCTTAGATGTATGTAAAAGACATATAAATATAGTGCCCAGGGACGTAGTTTAGTACCAAGCAGTGCTAGGTCAATGGCTGAACTTAAAAATTGCAATGGTCTCCTCTAACCAAAATGTTTTTATGGGTCTAAGATTGCCCAGTCTGGCTGCTGCACTGAGACCAATACCTGTTTGGAAACATTACATCTGCACCGTCTGTAAGTCATAACTGACATTGCTCATAATGAGAAGACAACACAAGAAAAACTTGATATCCTTGCTGACAGCGCTTGAACTATTGTCCAGCAGCCCAAAAGTGTTAAAATGTTTTTCCAATGATACTCAAAAGGGGAAATTTCCACTGAAACTAACCTTCTGTGTCACCTGCTTCTGTATGCACTGGTGGGTACATGTGAACAAGCAGTTTTACTCTCGCCTGATTTGGATGTTAAAGAATTTTTACCACTTTCCCCACTGATTTATTTGAAGTAATAAACTTATCCCCAGCTACACTTACAACTTTTATCAGGCTGACTTAGTTGTATAGAAAAGCCCAAGTCCTCTAGGTGACTTGCAGCCTACGAAAATCTCTCTTCAACATCTGAAATAAGATATTCTCTTCAAAGGCAAGCAGTAAGGATCATGCACATTTTTACTGTGGGATTTTATCCAACAGGACACTGGCAACAAGAGCAAAGGCCAGTCTGCCCAGAACAAGACAGCTCGAAATATGTCCCTATTAGCCACTCTGGGAAAATATTTGGCACTCTGTCTCAGTGTTTCAAACCACTCTGGGTCAAGCAGTTCTTTACTGCAAGGCAGTCCCCACATCAACGACCTCCTCCTCCATTAGTTCTACAACTCTTAGAAGCCCAATTAGAATGTAGTGATTTCCTCCAGACGATCTCCACCTCTCCCAAATGAAATGTTTCATCTCTGAGATGTCACTGTTAATGCAAGCTGAGTTTGCAGCCTTTCCAGGATGTGTGTGTTTGTGCGGAGGAGCAGGAGGGCAGCAGTTGCATACAGGAAACCTCCTAATTTGGAAGTATCCTCATGCCCTCCTCTCAGTAGCCTTGATCATGGCAGTTTTGCCAAACCATGTAGTAGATTCACATTGTACAATACAGCAGACCATGAAGAAGTGAAAGGCTGCTTCATCTCCCCCCACATCAGGCCAAATTCTGTAGGGCATTTATAATTTGACAAGTCAACCCAATAGTAACCTGAATGTGATCTTTCCAGGGGCTGCAGCTCTCCAGGCCACTTTGTACTGATTGCTGTAGAAGCAACACCCTACTTCCCAAACACAGTTTGAGGGTTACACCTCTGTGTAACTCAAGCAATTAGGAGCTCAATAGCAAAGCCTGCTCTTATTCAATGTGATTTGAACATGATCCACATTTTAAGAGCAAGGAGTAGATCTAAAATTAGCACAAATCCTCTGCTGCTGAAGATGTCAAAACCTTCTGCAGCTCCTGCATGGGCAGTGCAAAGCCATGCCTTGCCCATATCACAAGTTCTTGCAGGAAAGGAAAATGCCACAGGATTGACTCTTGTGAGACACTCTTGGGGTAGAGCTGGATATCAACCACAGCTAAACACTCAAGCCTATAAATTCCTAGAAATGTAAAGCCTTCTCACATTACCATCTACTGCTGTAAAAAAAAATATGATTTAGTCTACAATACTGGTAGTGATTTTTGCTAGGAGGTGCTGTCTTACACATACATTTTCCTCAGGATCAAAAATTAAATCCTATGGACTCTTGGGATTGCTTGTCTGGAAGTCTGCCAGACAAGTGCTTTCCTACAATTACACACTGTTGTGTCAGTGTGTGGGCTTAGCCACTGCTTAACAAATTTACTAGATAAACCTCCATGATTCATACAAACTGCACTCAAGCGGCTAACCATCATATATTGGCAGGGAACTGACTAATGTTACTTGAACAATGAAAGAATCCACTTGAATAATGAATTAGGTTTTGGCAAATCAGTGGAGAGATGACTGACAGCCCACAGCAGTCGGTGTCACAGCTCCAAAACAAGAGCTGAGGAAAAGCAAGGGAGGGTGCAATAAGCAACCAGAAGCTTTTCAGCATCATTGACCCATTGCTCAATATTGGAGGTTTTAGAACCAGATGAGAGCATCTCACTCAATCTCAGTAGTAAAATTTAGTAAAATTAAAAGCAGAGCAGCATATCAAGAAGAACCTACACAAACTCTCCTTCATCAACTCTCCCCTGAACAATAACAAGTTGGGGTCAAAGTGACAGAAATCACATCTGTTTTCCAATCTGCAGATCATCATCCTGGGTATTTTTAAGACAAAAATAAGAAGTCAGCACTTGAAGCTACAAAATTAGAAACTCCAGTTTTGGAGAGAGATCTCCAGAAATTGCTCCAAGAGCTGGCAGAAATGAACAGTTTTTTCCAGACCAGTCTGCTCAGATTTACAATTGCCACAATAAATTCTTCTGCTCATACACAAAGTTGATAAGTTTGTCTGCACCATAATTTAAAACCAGTTATTGAGAAATAATATCTCCTCCATACCCACCTCCCCATCAATCTGGAAGCAAGCTATGTATAGTCCTGAGACACTGGCACAGGTTGCCCAGGAAGGTTGTGGCTGCTCCCTCCCTGGAGGGGTTCAAAGCAAGGTTGGACAAGGCCATGAGTGTCCTGTGCTAGTGGGAGGTGTCCGTGCCTATGGCAGGGGGTTGGAACTAGACGATCTTTGAGGCCCCTTCCAACCTTACCTCTCTATGATTCTGTAGGTACTATAAGTATCTCCCTAAAGCAAGAAAAACAGCACACCCTTTCTGAATTCTTCTCAGAACTCATGGAAGAGTAAGAAGTTCTTCTGGGACTTCCATATTCTGAGAAACAGAGGCATATCAAACACCCATTAACATTCCTGCCTTCAACATCTTGTTCTAAGCTTCCCTAACAGCAAGAACCATCAGAGTATTTCAGTGAGTAGCAGAGTACACTGGGTTTCTGTTGTTGCTTAGATAAAGTATGCACTCGGTTGAACCCACTCAGCTGGACAAATAAACTCACATAAATGTGGCATTTGTGGGGCTAGATTGATTCTACCATTCAGATCAATTCCATTGTTGCACACAGACAGGGGCAACCCGATTGCTCTAGGTTACACAAGAAGCACGCAGAAGTGTATCAGAGAACTTCTGAGCTACAAGCTGGGAAGCTGCCCATTTTTTTCTCCCAGAGGAAGCACAAGAGGGAAGAAGGCATAAGGCAGTACAGAGACTCTTGTCATTCAAACACTCACACTTGTTTCTTTTGACAGTTTTTGACAATTTCCCACAGCAGAATCTGTCTTTTCATGGCTTGGATGGGCATACACTTTGCCTGGTAAAAAAGTGACTGGCTGGACCCAAATACTTGTGATGAGTGGAGTTAAATTCATCTGCTGGCAGCCATTCACAAGAGGTATTTTCCAGGGCTCAGAACTAGGGTTAGTTTTGTTTAATATTTTTACCAATTATCTGGATGAAAGCATTGAGTTCATCCTCAGTACATTTGCAAAGGACACCAAGTTAGGTGGTTGCGTTGACCTGCTTAGAGGCTCTACAGAGGAATCTGAACAGGTTGGAGCAATGAGCCAAGGCCAACGGTGTGAGGTTCAACAAGGCCAGCTGCCAGAGTCTGCACTTTGGTCACACCAACCCCATTCAACACTACAGGCTTGGGGCAGAGTGTCTGGAAAGCTCCCCAGCACAAAAGAAAAGGGGTTGTGGGTCGACAGCTGTCTCAGTATGAGCCACCAGCATACCCAGGTGGCTAAGAAAGCAAACAGAATCCTGGCTTGTAACAGAAACACTGTGGCCAGCGGGAGCAGGGAAGTGATTGTCCCCCTTTACTCAGCACTGGTGAGGCTGCACGTCAAATACTGGGTTCACTTTTGGGCCCCACGCTACAAGAAGGACATTGAGGTGCTGGAGCATATCCAAAGAAGGAAATCAAAGTTGGTGGATGATCCAGACAAGTGTTATGAGAAGCAGCTGAGTGAATTGAGGTTGTTTAGCCTGAAGAAAAGGAGGCTCAGGGGAAACCTTATCACTCTCCACAACTACCTGAAAGGTCATAGTAAGGTGGGTGTTGGTCTCTTCTCTCAACTAACAAGTGATAGGACAAGAGGAAATGGCCTCGAGTTGCACCAGGGGAGGTTTAAACTGGTTATCAGCAAAAACCTCTCGCCAAAAAGCCTGTCCAGCAGGGAAGCGGTGGAGTCACCATCCCTAGAGGTACTTTAAAAACATGTAGATATGGTGCTTAGAGACATGGTTTAGTGGTGATATAGCAGTGTTGGGTTAACAATTGGACTTGACCTTAAAGATCACTTCCAAATGAAATTATTCTTCAGAAAACCTCATCTCTCCTGAATTCTGCAAGTTGTTTCATCTTACCACATTCCCCAAAATGCCTTTTCCTTCTACAGATGTTCTCACTGAAGTCCTGGCTGTGCTGAGTTGCAAGATAGTAATAGTGGACAAACCAAAAGTGTCTTTCTGGCTTCTCTTTTAATACATTCCTTCTTGTGAAAGGCACAAACTCAGTTAGTTTTACATTTGCATCTACAGCTGTCCTGTTGAAGTCTAAAAACTGCCAGTGGACTGAGCTAGAGAAAAAAGCAGCAGTAAAGCCTAAGCTCCTTGCTAGAGGCTGAGTTGACAGAAGATAATGAGAAGTTTACGAGAAAGGTCCTTCCTGAATGATGATTCCTGGTCCATTCAAAGCATATGTATGAAGGACCTACCTACTTGTCCTGTTCTGTTCAGAAAGGTGATGAAATGACCTATAGCAACATAAAAAGAGCTACAAAATTCAGATTTTCAATGTACATTCAGGAACTCCAGGCAGCAAATGCAGAATAGGTATTTAAACAAAAACTCTTGTAAAACCCTTGCTCCCTTGTCACGGGATGCTTTACAGTTGCCATTTTTAGCTTTTCAAGTGTTGAGAAGCAATAGAAAAAAATACTGCTGAACAGCACTGGACACCAAGAAAAAGCAAGTGAGGCAAAAAAGAAATTTGAAGTAAGCATCACAAGATGAAGTTAAGTTATTCAAAATCCTCTTTCCTACAAGACAGGAGATGTATTCCAGTCTAAAGATCCCACCCGATTCTGTCCTCAGTGAACAATCAAGTGACAAACTGCCAATCAAACTGAAAAGCTTCCCCATTCATCTGGGTTTCCCCCACCACTGTCCCGCACTGAGCAATGCTTTATCAGCAGCTACAGAATCTTAATTTGGCTATTTTTAACAAGTACATCACTTTGCAATCCTGCCCACCAGGAGGATTTGCACATCTCTCCAAATTGTACTCCCAGGTCCTGATAACTTTGCCAGCCTGAATAGGAAACTTCAGGCCTGCAGAACAAGCTGCTGCTAGCTGACAATGCAGGGAAGATTTCCTTTCATATCTGTACTTTGCATGAGTAGGCAGCTGGGATTGTGATGAATTACTATCTCTGATTCCAGTGCTAAGTCTAAGACATTTATTTGGCACAGTCTGTTAGAAAAGAAGCTGCCAATATCAACTATTAGTATTAGCAAACTTCTTCAGGAAATCCACCAAAGGTATTATACAGCCTCTCTCTGCTTATAACAAGAGTCAGCTCAAGGACCAGAATTTTTTTATTGATTGAACTGTAATTGAATTTTGCTGAATGTATCTCTCACAACAGTGTTTCAAAAGAAAACCAAAAAAATGAGAAACATCTTGTTTTGAACACAACTTGAATCAACTTCCACTTCTTAGTTAAACCTTTTCTTGGAACCAAATCCTTTTCCCAAGCTCACTGGTCACTTTGCCTGAGATAATGCATTTTACATCTGCTATTTGTTGTGCCTTCCTGTCCCACTTTGCATTCAGACTGCTGTGTTTTCAGCAGCTAGCACTGCAAGGCACATTTATAGACTACTGCGGGTCTGACCTCTTTGCAGAAATATTGCAAGCATGACCAGCATCTTCTTGGAAGCTGACGTATTTTCTAACCACTATTTAATTAGGCTACTCCACAGATTTCAGGAGCAGTCATTATATTCATGTCCATGAGTTAAAAATCTTAATAACTTCATTGATATGTCTGCAAAATATTCAACCATTTGATCATAACTGAGCATTTTTACATTTACAAATAATCTAAAAAGAAAGTTTACTCTGTCGCCTTCCTGCATGCCACAATGCTCTTCATCCCACTCTCAAGAGAAACACATTCATTTCGATGACATTATTTTTATGCACTAAGCAATTTAACTATCTTTCTGTCACGCTTCTCAATTTCCAGATTCTACTTTTGGCTTTGCCCAAAAGCCTATAAACCTACTCATGGTTTTCTAACTACTAATCTTACAGGTATCACTTATAAATCCAACACGTACCTTTAATAATTTCTTGTGAAACTATTAAAATCAACCAGTGGCATGTACACAGGTTGCTGTAAATGTCAACTTTGATACTGCTCTGTGTATTTCCCATTTTTACTGTGTTTTAGAGATTAAAAAGCAAGAGTACAATCCACCTAGAACAAATACCAAGAAGGTTACACACTACATTTCCTTTTCACTTACTGAGACCATGCATCTATTTTGTTGTTATTATTATTATTCATTATGTTTTTATGGCTCTCACCCCAACCTGCTTAGTTCTTTCTGTGGGCTTTTATCTCTTTCACCACAGTTGCTTAGCTTCTGTGGGACTCTTTCCATGAGGGCAACAAGTCCCCAGAAAAGGCAAGGAAAGTAAATATTACAATATTTTAAATGTTCTATATTCACTTTATTCTCCAAATCCCCAGTCTTCTGTAAATACCACGAAGCAGTTTTAACACGTGGCTAATCAGCACCTATAGGTTTTCTATGGCATAGCTGCAATAGCTCATTAATTCTCTAGCTTGGGGATTTGTTTTTTATGGACTTTGAAGTGTTTTGAAACACATCAACCCACCATGTAGAAGATGCTGTTCAGAAGAAATTTCATTGCACAACACTGCAAGCAGAGTCCTAAAACTGCGACCTCTCTCTTTAAAAAGCATTCAAAAATCTCCAAACAAATGGCTTTAATCTTCTAAAAAACTATAAAGACTGTAGCAAGAAAACTTCCTTTTTATAGTTCTGTATTTCTCTGAGATGATCTTAAAGTGTTAGCTGAGATAATTACAGAGAGATTATGTAGATCTTATTTTCAAAAGGTTTTGTTTGCTCTGTTGTTACCTAATTGCTTACTGTTTGTATGAAGCTCAGGAATAAAAAGCATCATAGAAACACCAAGAATTATTTATTTAACAGCAAAATGATATTAACATTTTCAGAGTCTTATTATATTTTGAAGATTTCTGTTAACCTGGAGAGCTGCTCAGTGAACTAACCTTGGCGGCACATGAAATGAGAAGTGAACCTCACCACCACTGTTCCTAGACTACCTCAGCAGAGCTGTGAAACAGCAGGAAGCAGAGAAAAGGTGCAGTATAGTGTCTTTTCATTTCCTTCATTTCTAGCTCTGCTGATAACAAAGGTCACCACATTCAGGAAAGAAAAACAGGACTTGCCAGTGAAACCAGCACACAATCAACTTACACAGTACAGAATCACTTTATGGAATCATCAAATGTTTTGAGATTTGGCTAAAACGAATTCAAACATTTCCAAGACTATGAAAGTCAGTCAGACTAATTGAATCTGAATATACATTTTAAATTTTAAGCAAATTCCAGCCAAGACCATTCAAACGTGATTGAATCCAATATTAAAGCATAAAGAAGCTGTGAACTCAATATAGTATTGCCATGAGGCACACTTACATATGTACCACACTTAGTCTCTCAAGTAATTTAAAAGCTACAGCAACTACACAATCTCAGTTCCTGTTTTCAATAATCCCAAATTCATTTCATGACTATTTAAAGGTACTTCAGACTTTTTGGGACATCAAGAAAGCTCACAGCAAATATGCTTTGCAACCATCGTACTAGCTATACAAATACCTTTTGCTTAAACAATAAAATCAAATTCTACTTACAGCCAACCATCATCATGGCCACTGAAAAAATCTTCTCTCCATCAGTGGTTGGTGCAATGTTTCCGAATCCTATTGTTGTAAGGCTTGTCATGGTAAAGTAGAGAGAAGATATGTACAAGGAGTCTTTACTAGGTCCTCCTTCCCACTGCCCCGAGCCAGTGGTGTTGTAACGATATGGTGTCCCAATACTCAGTGCCAATTGGTAGAGCCAGCTATCTGTTTTGATTGTATTAGTGACTTCATCTATCACTTCGTAGTCTCCGATGATGTACCATATGCAGGCTAGCCAGTGGGCCACCAGTCCAAATACACACACCAACAATACCAGCACAGCAGCACCATATTCCAGATAATGGTCCAACTTCCTGGCAACTCGACCGAGTCGTAGGAGACGCACCACTTTTAAGGAACTGAAGAGGCTACTGATCCCCTAAAAAAGAACAAAAATCATTATTTCATCTGAAATATCCTGATGGCGAACACAGAAGGCTGTACACCAATTCCCACATCTGCTTTCAATCTTTCTGTACAGTTTTTTCATACCCTAGATGACAGAATGCAAGATCGAGCCCTCCTCCCTCTCAAGTACTTTTGTCCTCATCAGAGTAAATTAAGTTTGGCACTCATTAGGTGGATAAATTACTTTGTTCGAGCTCTGTCCTTCCAAGTAACAGAAGAGTTCTGTGAAATCCAAAGTGAGAAATGGCATGTCTATTACAAAAAGGACTGATTTGATACTTTGTCAGTTTAAAGTAAACAGGAGACTCTTTTGACCTCAATGAGATCAAATGTGGCAAAAGAACAGTCACAGATGGAACTAACACCATTCAAACACAGTCTTCTTGTAGTTTCTCAGAGAATAGTATTCAGTGAAATCCAAGCAAAATTCTGGCCAAAACAGGGGTCCTCCTACTTCAACAGCCCTCATCATTAACAGATGCTCAAGAGAAATGTCTGAAAAGTAATTGTCATGTGTAACTACAGAGAGCAGCTGGGTAACTTCCTCTAGTTCACAGTCTCCACCTCATATTATCCATCACCAAAGCTAATATAACTTGGTTATATTGTTATTTATAACTTTCACTGCCTGAACATGGAACTAACAACTGTGGGCACATCACCTTCCTGTGTTGAGGGTACTACAGACCACAAAGCACTGGCAAGACCACACACCTTTGCCTATAGGGTTAATTTCCCTTCTAATCAACAGGCATTGCAGATATTTTCCTAAAGCGACTATTTGTGCAGTGNTTCCTAAAGCGAGCATTTGTGCAGTGGTTTTTTTTTTTTTTTCACACGAGATAAATGAAGTACAAATAAATGGAAGTGCAAATATTTAGAGAAGAGAAGCACAGGGACTATCAAAAATTTAATAGAAACATCTGAGAGGGAACAAGTAATGTGTATGTCTTCCTCAATGCACAAACGGTTTGCAAAGTATTTTAATAGACTTTGTAGATGCAGAAAGTGAAGAAAAATATGTTTGTGATCTATTGCAATCCCATGATAAACCTAACTTGTGCATTAAATTAATTAGTGGCTCAAAATAGAAGGTTTGTAAAGGAAGGTTTCTAATATAAAACATTCAGAAGCTGAAGACATTTAATTTAAAGCAGAAATTAAGACATAGAAAGCAATGAGGCAAACATTTCTAGTTACTGTGCCAAGATTAAATTGCCCTTTTCTATGCAGCATTATCGAATCAGTCTAGTCAAAACACTGGCTAATTATATTATCAAACAGTAAAATACTGGAGTTTCTGGAGTTTTCCATACCAAAAAAGAAGAAAACCCAAAACATTAATCTCTTCTGCACCTCCGTTTCCTTTCGCAACTACCATTTGAAGGGTAACATATATCTGATATTTCTGGATGTAATGTGTTTGACAAA